>JAMZAV010004225.1:0-56353 GCA_024449915.1 Sweltsa coloradensis
TGGAGATGCCAGCTTACGAATTCTAGACGCTTTAATGCATTGATTGTGATATTCAGTGGAAATGTGTTCATCAACGACTTTATTGCGGAATAATGTCCCACCTTTTAATGTTATTGCAGGAGGCTTAGACGTGTTTGAAAATCGTTTCACAATGTCAGAAAACTCAAAACAAACTTTACAGTAGATATAATGACGACCATCACGACGAACATGTTCGAAATGCACATCGGAAGCTGTTCGTGTCGGAGTTCTTGGTTCCTCGGTAATATTTGGTGTAAGAAGTGGTTGCTTAGTATTTGATGTTTCTATGGCTGTTTGATTTTGGTTTTGCTGTTTGTCGGATGATTGTGGTGTCAGGTTTACACTTACTTTGGTTGATGACTGAATGAAACTGAGTAATGTAGTTTGTTTCCCTTGACTCATTTTTGAAAAATACACAATAGTCTATATAATTTTGACACATAAGTTAGTCCTATTTCACACGCGCACAATAACGGATACTGTTGATATAATGATTGCTTTGATTATTACACTGATAGAAAAGAAGAACGTACTATAACTCAAAATAAATAATATAATATGAACACTCGGGCACTCACGTCACTGTTCACAAGAACACGAACTTGCTCGCGCGCAGTCACGTTACAAACTGAAATCTGGACAGTGGAGAAGAATAAACCACCCCCATTTGGCCATGCCTAACCCCTTTAAATGTGCCAAAACACGTCTTTACTTAAAAAGAAACATATTTTTTTCCAGTGGCTTTGTATCGTTATTTGTCTGCACTCTTGCAGTACGTACACATACAATACATACAATCACATACACAATACAATCAACACACACACACACTTGTCAGTCTGCTCCGAGACACTGTCACGGCCGCAGAATTTTCCGATTTGTGGCGGGAGTATCATCCCATTGACCCCGGCTTTACCTTTGTAGGTAATGCCCCCTTTTACAGCGCTTCACGCATCGATCGATTTTACGCTTCTCCCGAAGTCACGACAACGGTGAAAGGAGTCCGGGTTCTGCCCTCGTTCTCTGATCTGATCACCTGGCCCTACTTACCACCATGTCACTGCAAACGCCCAAGTTTGCCTCTCCCTATTGGCGTCTCGATAACACCCTTCTCGAGGACCCGACTTATGGGGATTGCATTCGAGAGCTCTTCCTCTCGTTCGAGGCTCGACGCCACCTCTATGCCACATTACACCACTGGTGGGAAGCTCTCAAGCAGGAGATTCGGACCACGACTATCCGATTCGTTCGACTACGCAGGCAACTCAACGACGAGACTTTCGTCCGTCTGGAGCGACGAGTCGATCGAATCGTGTCCGGTCCCCTGCTTGCCGGAAACACCACGGCTGACCTAGCTCGCGCTAACGAGCAGGTGCGCGAAGCATACACTCGTAGAAGTGAGAGAGTGTTGACAAACTCCCGTTACGAGCAGCTACTTGCCACTGACAGTCCTGCAGCTCCGAATCTGGCGCGGGACATGGCACCGATGTTTCAACCTTTGAAACAACTTCGCTTTGAGGGTCGTGTGGTGTCCGACGGCATGTCTCTCTGCACAGCCGCACGGCAGCATTTTCAGGCCGTCTTTAGTGCCGTGCCCGTGGTCATCGAGGAGGACTCGCCGTTGTACGAGTCTCTGCCGGCGCTCTCTCATCTTCAGCGAGAGAACCTTGACCGCCCTTTCACCCACCAAGAACTCTCGGAGGCGCTGGGCTCCCTGAACAAGGGGAAGGCCCCTGGCATAGACGGTCTCACTCCGGAGTTCTACTCGTTCTTCTGGGGTGAGCTGTCGGACCCGTTCAGGGAAGTGCTGGACAGCTCTCTGGAGTTAGGCTTCCTCCCAAAGTCGGCTCAGAAATCCGTCCTGACCCTCCTGCCCAAATCAGGAGACAAGATGGAGATCAAGAACTGGCGTCCCATCTCCCTTCTCACCGTGGACTACAAGATACTAGCCCGCGCCCTCGCCACACGCCTGAGCGAGGTGGTGAGTTCGTTGGTGCACCCTGATCAGGGCTACTGTATCCCCGGGCGGACCATCTTCGATAGTCTTCACCTGCATCGAGACGTCCTGGAGTACGCCAATGCAGAGGGAGTGCCCCTGGCCGTCCTGTCTCTCGACCAGCAAGGAGCGTTCGACAGGGTTAACCACGACTATCTATTCCACCTTCTTCGTGCCTTCGGGTTCGGAGAGTCTTTCCTGTCTACCCTGCGAACGCTCTACGCCGGTGCCACGTGCCATGTGCGGGTGGGGTGTTGCCTGACGGCACCCTTTGCTTTTGGTCGTGGCATACGACAGGGCTGTCCGCTGTCGGGGCCACTTTTCTCTCTGGCCGCCGAGCCGTTTCTCAGACTCTGCAGGTCGAGACTGGTTGGCTTCCGTCTGCCGGGCCAACCGGAGAGAAGGCTGGTCGTCTCCGGATATGCAGATGACTTCACTGCCTTCATCGCAGAAGACCGGGACTTCGACCGCCTCCAGGATGTGTACGGCGTTTACTCCGCACAGTCTGGGGCCCAGCTTAATGCCGTTAAGTCCACGGGCCTGTGGGCAGGCAGCTGGGTTGGCCGTCAGGACACGCCACTCGATTTCGCTTGGTCGAGCGAAGGCACCAAGATTCTTGGCGTCGTGATGGGGAACACCCCTGCCGTGGTGGCCGGGAGCCTAGAGGATTTGCTGCAGAAGTTCCTTGCAGCAATACTCAGGTGGCGTTTTAGGGCGTCTGCCATGTCGCTTCGTGGCCGCGTCCTGGTTGCAAACCAGTTCCTGGCCCCTAGGTTGTGGTACACTTTCCAAATCGTGCCTCCCACTCCGGCTCTTGTCAACCGGATGCAGGGGGAACTGTCCAACTTTGTATGGGCGGGCAGGAGGCATTGGACTCGTCTACGAGACCTGTGTGCTCCTGTCAACCTGGGAGGACTCGGACTGGTTCACCTTGCGTCCAAGGTGACCATGTTCCGGATGCTGTTTGCCTACCGATTTCTGTCCAGCCTGGATGACCATCCCTGTCACGCCATGACCCGGCACTTCCTCGGAAAGTTCCGACATCTGGGTCTTGGATGGCAGGTACTGTTTCATCCGCAAATCGGTGGGCCTGCAGCCCGGGGCACGTCTGAGTTCCTCCGCACGGTTCTGGTGGCTTGGTACTCCCTGCAACCAAAGCCGAGAAACTTCCCATCCACCGTCTGGGGTCTCCGTGACGTTCCACTCACTCTGACTTCCCTAATCCCTACAGCCACCACTCCCTTCATCCCTTCCTGGTCTTTACTGGGATGTAAGACGTTGGGTGACATGCTCGTCGGTGACAAGTGGTTGGAGGTGAACTCCTTGCAGGGTTTTGACGAACTGCCCCGTCGCACTCGCGAAGCCCTGAGAATCAATGGAAACAGGATCCGGGCTTTCTGCAGCCTCCGCTTCCGTGGGGTCAGGGAGATTCCGGGTCCTGAGCCCTGGCCACCGCCTCTTTTTTACCGCCGCCCGCTCTCCGGCAAGTGGGTCCCTCTACTTCCGCATTCCAACAGGCGGTCGATCCTGTTTGACATCATGGTCAAGGGGCTTGGCATAGACGGTTCCGCAGAGGGCCAATGGTCCAATGACCGGGTCAACTGGAAAGGCCTAGCCCGCTCACCGTCCTTGGGACTCGATTCCGAGGTGGTGTGGCGCTTCAACAAGAACCGTCTAGCTGACCCCATATTCCTTTATCATGCAGGGTTGGCCGCCTCCCGCCTGTGCCCCTGGTGCCTGGTCGAGGGGTCAGCGTGGCACATGCTGGTGTCCTGTCGGCAGGCAATACCCATGTGGCGATTGGCTGACTCCCTCATCAGGGGCATTCTGGGACGCCCTAGACTGTCTCTGAGGGATTTGTATGTCGGTTTCTGGCCCGACAAATCATCCTCTGTCACCCAAATCGATCTTGCCAATTTCGTTCTCGTGTTGGCCAAGAGCACGGTCTACAGGCTCCTGGTCTGCTATTTCAAGGATGGCAGAGTGCCTGCTCCCTACGAAGTTGTCCTCAAGGCCCGTCTGAAGTCCCGACTCCTCAAGGAATATGCTTGGCACCTTGGGCGAGGGACGATTGACAACTTTGAGGCAAAATGGTGCGATAGAGAGGCGCTCTGCTCCATCCTTGATGGGGAGCTCCTCTTTATTCAGGCACTGAACCAGTAAGGACCTTCTGTTTTCATTTAGTGACCGATAGGGTTTGCACTCCCAAACCCTAACATTGTTTATTGTTTATTTTCTCCTTGGTTTTAGTATCTTGACGGAAAGGAAGAAGCCCATCAGGCTCTTCCTCTTTCATTCTTATTCTTTTGTTTCTCATTATATCTTCAAGTCAATTTGATGTTCCGTCACCTTTATGTTCTTTCGGTTATCGTTATTGAGAAACTTATCCTTTTGGAATACGTTATCTCTCCCCTATCGGCCCCTTTATAAATAAATAAATAAATAAATAAATAAAAAATAAATAAATAAAAATACATATACACCTCAAGGCTCCTCAAGGCCCGTCTGAAGTCCCGACTCCTCAAGGAATATGCTTGGCACCTTGGGCGAGGGACGATAGACGGCTTTGAGGCAAAATGGTGCGATAGAGAGGCGCTCTGCTCCATCCTTGATGGGGAGCTCCTCTTTATTCAGGCACTGAACCAGTAATGACCTTCTGTTTTCATTTAGTGACCGATAGGGTTTGCACTCCCAAACCCTAACATTGTTTATTGTTTATTTTCTCCTTGGTTTTTAGTATCTTGACGGAAAGGAAGAAGCCCATCAGGCTCTTCCTCTTTCATTCTTATTCTTTTGTTTCTCATTATATCTTCAAGTCAATTTGATGTTCCGTCACCTTTATGTTCTTTCGGTTATCGTTATTGAGAAACTTATCCTTTTGGAATACGTTATCTCTCCCCTATCGGCCCCTTTATAAATAAATAAATAAAATAAATACATATACACACACATACACAATACACACACACAATACACACACATACAATACACAATACACACACACATATACAATGATGTAAATCTACGGCACAATGTGCTGGAAATGTGCTGCCAGCACATTGTGCTGTAAATCTACAATATCCATTGGACAGTGTATGGAACCTTCTCGCTGCTACCATACACACAATAGAAATACAATGTTTTAACTTTTTCAAACACAAAAAAGTTTAGGCAAAGCATAGAATAGAGGGGGGGGGGGCCCTTAAACCCTAATAACTAACTAACTAGGAATTGAAATTGTTGTTTTGCATATTGTGTTTTAACAAGAAACAAATACATTGTTTATATTATGCGTTGGTAGCCACAAATTATTTAGTTGTTGATTAAAAACACATTATGTGTAGGGGTTTTGAGAAGTAACATAAATTTAAGCAAATTATTACACAAAAAAAATACCGCATTACAACGTTACTTTTCGTTTTATTGAAATAAAATTAATAACACTGCTTTATATGAAAATGAAGTATGTAATTTAACAAATCAATACATGTCTTCTACAATTGATCATTAAATAGTATACTTTTACAAAATTAACATTGATGTTATTACTGCTATTGACAATAGTACTAGTAAAAAGATCAATAAGAAGAAAAATAATAATAGTAATAGTAATAATTACAATTATAATAATATAACAAATAAATCCAAATCATTCTACAAAAGATAATGCCGCTAGTTGTGGTTGAAAATAAATTTGGCATTTAGATTGTGTATTTCACGTTGTAAGTAGTTGGTGTCAACAATAATGATAGTAATGTCACTAATCATGGTAAACTTTCTATAATATTTGTTAGCATTACACATGGATATAAATATGGTTTGCACTTGTATTATGCATTTCATGATTTCAATCATTTCAAAATTGTAACCAAAATGATACGTAAAATAAAACAAATACTTCAATACAATGTTAGTTTTCATTGTGGGCCCTTTTGTAGCAAAATTACACAACAATACGTAACATTTACAATTGAGGACATTTAACAATATTCGTTAACAATTTAAACATTAATACCAATAATAATAATAATAATAATAATAATAATAATAATAATAATAATAATAATAATAATAATAATAATAATAATAATAACAAAAATAACTATTATTGTTAAATTGTTGTCACAAAACATAAGAACCTTCAACATTATTATTAAAATTAATTATTTAATTATTAACAAATCAATATAATTCAATACATATACACACACATACACAATACACACACACAATACACACACATACAATACACAATACACACACACATATACAATGATGTAAATCTACGGCACAATGTGCTGGAAATGTGCTGCCAGCACATTGTGCTGTAAATCTACATTATCCATTGGACAGTGTGTCTTATTATTATTATTAATCTAAAATTGTTTCACCTTTGTAATATTATTTGATGTTATGTCACATGAAGATAAATATTGTTTAAATTAATGAACATTATGTATTCCATGGGTTTTGACATTACGAAATTTTCGTCAAAATGTAATACCGTAGAAAAAAACCATTACAAAATTGGTGCTCATTCTTTTATTACAAAACTAATAACAATTTAATTTAGCAAATAAATGAATGGCATCAGATGTTAATAACATTTTACAATTGACAAGTTTAATGTTTAAGTTCATATTATTAATTTAAGTAATAACATTTGATAAATATTAAAATTAGAAAAAGAAATTGTTTACATTTACATTATGTAGGGGGTGCACAACAAAATGATGCCACACAGCGGCATGATTGAAACAATCGCGCACATTACGGAGCCCACACGCCACCTCGACGGGCGTCAACAAGTCGAGCATATCGGCCGCCAACACCACCGTCTTACCACCAAATGGCAAGTTGATGTCACACACTTTCCTCAGCATCGCGTCCACCGAGTCGAGCGAGACATGGTGCACCGTTGACGCCTCGTCCCACACGATGAGACGGACACGCCGCATTCGCTCAACCTCTGCCGAGTCGACGACAAGCGAGCACACAAAGTGTGTGCCGGCCGGGTCGTTCACCAGGTGGAACGCCGTGTGGCACGTCACCCCGCCGTCCAACAGTTTGGCGGTGGCGCCCGTCCAAGCGCAGGCAATTGCCTCGAAGTCGACGCCACGCACCGCGTGCAACAGGGCGGCGAGCACAAATGACCTGTCGTGTCCGGCAGGCCCATCGAGAAGAAAACATTTGGTGCAATCTACGTCGTTATTGTCGGTCGTGACGGCGTCGAGGACGCGACGCACAAAATCCAATTGCAAAGTTGTGAGCAGTTTTGCGGCGTTCTTATACGCCTCGAATTCTGCTGCTACTTCTTTAAAATAAGCTATCACCTGAATATTTTGGATCATTATTGAAGAAAATCGATGAAAAGTCCCACTCATTGGTATTTGAACTTTTAGCACCGCAAAACAATAGTTTTGAATTATTATTATTAACAATCGTACCAATTTCCAAAGAGTTTTCGTCAATAAACATAGAAATTAAGAATATGGTGGAAAAGTTAAAAGTTATGGTGGTGTCCTGGCTTAAGACAATCAATAAACAAACAAAACCTAACTTCATAAAATACACTGCAATCGATGTATATAGACAAAACAAAATAGCTCAGGAAATACAAAATAATGACATTGAAACATACTGACCAATCACATCCACAATGTCGCATAGCAGGTTTTAAACTCATCAAGAGTCATAATAATTGTTAGTTAATTAATTGAAATTATAGTTAATAGACACTGTTAATCCTCTTTGCCAATAGAAGGTATTAGGCCTCTAGACAAGGACGTCTCGGCGTGATTCGAATTAAATGCATAAAACATGTGGTTTTAACATTTTGGTTTCATTGGTTTAAGGCAACAGTTAGGCCAAAGTCATTATGTGCCTACGGTGTGTAAGGCATATCACATTCCCGAAATACAAGTCCCGGCATCTTTTCTTTGAGTCGAGTCTGCCAACCGATCCCAATAAATCGTTTCGTCAGCACCCCCAGAACTGCCTGGGCATGTTTTACAACTTTGTTTGTTTTCACCGAGTGTTTGTAATTACCAACCAAACGTCTACAATTAAGTAAGTCAGTAACCTCTTTGTTGTTTAAAATGGCATCTTTGATCATTAATTGCAAAGAATGTGCTAGGCTAGGTGTGTGCAGACAAACGATTGAAGCGTTTTTCTGTTCGATCCACGCGTCTTAATTAATTAATTGTGTGAACTTGGCGAGCAACGTTTGTGCAGTGTCTCGGATTTTGGCGTTAATATCTTGTGATGACGCTAGTTCATGTAGAGTTTGCAGCAACTCTATGAACATTGAAGAGGACGGGTTGTCGAAATTGCCGTATATTTTTTTAAGCGCACTCTCTTTAGCCCACCAACGGGTCTCACCGATAACATTGAGCCGCTGTCTTCATTATTCGGTTTTATTATTCCTTACATCCATTCGCTTGTATGACTCTCATAAAAAACAGCGCATGCGTTAAGTAGTTGGAATAAGCTAATTGCAGCTGTCGTTGTTTGGGTCGTATCACTGAGGACAAGGTTTAGTACATGGGCGGAACACCAGACGTGAATTTGGTTTGGAGCAGCCATGCTTAACCATTTAGTGAACCCTTTGTACTGTCCTTGCATATTTGCCGCTCCGTACCTACACAGTTTCCAATATTAATGTTGCACTCAGTGATTTCCTTCTGAAATAACTCGCCTGTTGATGATGTGCAGTTAGCGACAGAGATAAGCCTTTTGTGGACACTATCCGTTACATATTGAATGACTATCGAACACTGATCTTTTACACTTTTGTCCTGGGTTGTATCTAGTTGCACAGAAAACATTCCTGCCGATTTAATCTCTTCTGAAATTGTGTGTTTTATCATTTTCCTAATCAATTCAATTACATAGTTAACAGTTGTCTTTGAAATGAGGGTGATTAAACTCCCACGCCTCTTCCTGCCAGAGGCTGATTCACGTCTCTGTTCGCTCTTTTCTGTGACAATATTAACATGATTTTGAAGGTGCGGATCAAATTTTGACAAAATAATTAATATTTCCAGGAAGTTTCCGTGGTCGATAGCATCATTAGCTAAAGAATATTCGGCATCGTTTAGCGATCGATAACTGAGTTCTCTTTTTCTATCAGTCGAATAATTTCAATAACACGTTCCAAAACTTGCCTCTTTTCTTTTATTTGCTGATCGTGTATTTTTTTCTGTTTTGAAAATACCAAGCTATAAACGTCACTGTCTTTAGTTGACATCATATGCGCTTCAACACATTTACAATGAAGTTTACTGGTTTCATGCTCGTCGATTCTCTGGTACACATGTTTCCAGGCACTCATTCCTTCTGTGAACGCATTTACGTTTGAAGTCTTGCCGTACCGGTAATATGGGGTGATAAGAAACATTTCTTAACATTAAAGGGCCATCAAATTCCAACTCGCAACCTTCTCGTGGTTTGGCCCGTGATAAGGAGAGTTTTTCTCCTTGAAACTAATAGCGAGCTCTGGGTCGTCGTCGGGATCATTTCCCCTTCCCTTTGACTACCTCCCCAACGGCGACGACAATGACAACACGGACGGATGATGACACAGACGGAGACGACCACGACGTGGGCCTTCAAATTCCAACTCGACACCTTCTCGCGGTTTGGCCCGTGAATAGGGGAGTTTCACTCCCTGAAACTAATGGCGAGCTCTGGGTCGTCGTCGGGGAACCCCTTCCCTTTGACTACCTCCCCGACGGCGACGACAAAGACAACACGGACGGATGATGACATAGACGGAGACGACCACGACGTGGGGGAACCCCTGCCCTCCCCATATGCTTGTGGCTGGTTCTGACCAGCACAGGCCTGTCCACCCCTTGTCTCCCCGCGTCATCCCTTACGTCCCTCCCTTCGTCTCGATTAGCCAAGTTGCATAAATATGAGACCTAAAGCAAAATTCAATCAATCAATCAACGACGTGGGGGAACCCCTGCCCTCCTCATTCGCTTGTGGCTGGTTCTGACCAGCACGGGACTGTCCACCCCTTGTCCCCCCTAACGACCCTCCCTTCGTCTCGATTAGCCAAGTTGCATAAATATGAGACGTTAAGCAATATCGAATTAACATTAAACATCTGTATCTCGATGATTTATTTATTGAATTAAGTAATTATTTTTTAGGCATAAGGTGAATAGCTATACAAAGATTATACATGACAATTTTTTTTTCAACTGAAATTAATAAACAACTTAAATACCTTGATTGTTTCTAGTCACCCACACCATTGGGGTGGCTAGAAACACCAGGTACCAGGAATACCAGGCTTATTAACAACGGTACCCTATCGGGTATACAAAACCCCGCGGCGACCTCGAACTTTACAAGGCCCCCGTCCGAAGCGATTGCGTCATCCTGTAACATTCATTTCATTCCGTCCACTTTAGAACAAACTATACCTGCCACGGAAACCAGTATCTTATCAGTTGTATTGGAGGGGTGAGAGGGGCGGGAGAGATGCAGTGAATGCATCGCGGAGCTCGGGACGGTGATTGTGGAGTGATCGCTGACAGAGGACGGTCGACCCGGCCGTGTGTGTTGAGCTGTTCTCTGAGAGGACGACAAGACCTACTAGAATATTCAAGGGTCAGGTTGCGGGAACATTGAGGAACCCTGGAAGCAACCACGGGACCTAAGAAATACGGCAATAGCCGGACATTGTTGTAGACAATTTGTTTTGGACAATTAGACGCCACGGAGGATCGTGGAATTAGACGCCCTAGCACAGCCGTCTGTCATCGCGCTCGTGTCTGCGAAGCACACCAAGACGCCAAAGAAGCAGGATCTGGCTTGTCTCCTTCACTTTTTATGGTACTTCGTTTATGTTGTACCAATGAAGGTCGATTATTATAAGTAGGCCCACCTGGAATAGTTACTGGAAGTGGAGTCTGCTTTAAAGCCTGAGCATATGTCAATTGTGTCAATCCCACCTTGGACACTTAATAAACCATGTTGCATAACACAGCTGACAAAATATAAAAAGGCAACCACATCAAACACCCAATATCAAGCACTTTTCAACGAAATCCGATACAACTTCAAAGATTTCAAAAATATTTTTACAGACGGTTCCAAAACTAACAATACAGTTGGCTCTGCCTTTACAACGGAGAGCAAGAACTTCAGTTTTAAACTCCATTCCATATACAGCGTCTACAATGCAGAACTGTTTGCAATTCTACAAAGCCTCCTGATTGCCCTTGATAACAAGGACTCCAAATTCTTAGTGTGCACGGATTCTTTAAGTTCCCTAGAGGCTATTTGCCAAATTTACACTACACACCCATTAGTTAGTAAAATACACCTTATACTGTCCAAACTTGGTGCAAAACAAAAATCAATAGTTTTTTGTTGGGTGCCAGGCCATTCTGATGTTTTACGAAATGATCTCGCCGACCAAAGTGCCAAAGAAGCTTGTAACAAAGAACAAATTGATTGCCAATTAGTCGTAACGCCTGATCTTAAAGCATTATTTAAACTTAAACTTAAAGAAAAGTGGTGCGAAGAATGGCATATCATGCAAAATAATAAGCTTCGCGAAATAAAAGGCGATGTAACACCTTGGATCTCTTCAAGGCGCTCTTCTCGACGCGAAGAGGTTGTTCTGACCCGTCTACGCATTGGACACACACATCTCACTCAAGGATACCTTTTAAAAGGTGAAGACCCACCACCCTGTGAGCAGTGTGGTAAGATTTTAACTGTTAAGCACATTTTAGTAGAATGTCCTCAACACATGGACGAGAGGAATGATTTTAAACTAAAACCTAATTTAAAAGAAATTTTATCTGATGAATCTGAGAACATAACCAATGTTTTTAAATACCTGAAATCAACACAGCTGTACAATAAGATTTAAAAATAACATGTCATTATATAAGAGAATACGGGCACTGATAACCTTAGTGTTGTGTGCCCTTAAACCCTAATAACTAACTAACTAAAGTAGAGTAGATGCAAAATATGCCCTACTAGATTAAGAATTCGTATAGAATAAAGAAAAATTGGATATAAAGCAATAATTGATATGATATTGTGATAAGAATTGCTAATGGCACAGAAAACAGCAATGATGTACAGTGGAATGTGTCTATAGTATATAATTGATATTTATATATGTATATATATATAATTATATTATATATGTATATATATATATATATATATATATATATGGATTGTTGTAGGTTTTCGCTGCCCGTCATAGGATAAAAACAAGGATCGTGGGTAAAACCGCGTCGAAAATAAGATGAACCAGGGCAGAACCTGGGCGTCCACCGACGTTTCGTCTGTACTACGTCAGACATTTTCAAGGTTGACTGTGACTCTACGGAGGTTGGAGTCACAGTGGTCGGCAAGCACGCAGCGCCTGCCTTACATAGCCTCGGCTGAAGGTGCGGGGCGGCGAGGTTATATAGAAAATAGGTGCGGGGCGGCGATGTCATATCGAAAAAATATATACGGATGGTGGCAATTGAGAAACAAAATAGCACAGCTTACTGTAGTGAAACCTTTTTAGTCCGGCTTCTTGTCATAGGGCCTGATTGGTTGTCTTTTGAAATGTTATTCGTGCTTAGAATTATGGAATCTGAAATTTGCACCACCTCTGAGGGATTTGGCTGAATAAGTCTACGGACTACATTTCGAGGCATGAGTGCAGGTTTCCAAGCAAGAGGGAGGCTCTGGCTATCATCTCTTTTGTTCATGTTATTCGGCCGTTTCTCAATTTCTACAGATTCACGGATAATACGTGGCTTGAGCTGTTGTACAGGACAAATAGTTTTTGTTTTGTCAAAATCTATCACATGCGAGTAAGCTTTAGCATGTTGAGCCAGGGCTGATTTCTTGTCACCTGCTTTCACAGCATTAGAGTGTTCATTTATCCTCACTGCTATGCGTCTGCCTGTTTGGCCTATGTACGTTTGATCGCAGTCGCCACAGGGAACCTCATAAACCCCTCTTTCTTCCAGATGAACAGAGTTCTTAGCACTTCTCAAAAAGGAGCTGATTTTTCTGTCAGTGGAGAAAATGGTTTCGATGTTCTTACGATTGAGGATTCTACCTATGACGTCTGTGGTACCCTTGACATATGGAAGAAAAGCTTTAGACCGTGGTTTCTCCTTGTCCTCAGTATCATCCTCAGATTTCTTCAGTTCACGTTTAAACGCTCTGGTTATGTCTCGGTCCAAGTAACCATTGAGTGAGAGAGCTTCACGGAGCTTGTCTAATTCCTCTCTTGAGTGAGATTTGTCAGTAAGGTTCCTGGACCGGGTGACCAGAGTGTTAACCACTGAAAATAACTGTGAAGGACGGTGGCGGGAAGCAGCATTCAGATACCGGTTGGTGTGGGTGGGTTTTCTATAGACTGTGTGTCCCAAACTGCCATGGAGGTGGTGCAAATTTCAGATTCCATAATTCTAAGCACGAATAACATTTCAAAAGACAACCAATCAGGCCCTATGACAAGAAGCCGGACTAAAAAGGTTTCACTACAGTAAGCTGTGCTATTTTGTTTCTCAATTGCCACCATCCGTATATATTTTTTCGATATGACATCGCCGCCCCGCACCTATTTTCTATATAACCTCGCCGCCCCGCACCTTCAGCCGAGGCTATGTAAGGCAGGCGCTGCGTGCTTGCCGACCACTGTGACTCCAACCTCCGTAGAGTCACAGTCAACCTTGAAAATGTCTGACGTAGTACAGACGAAACGTCGGTGGACGCCCAGGTTCTGCCCTGGTTCATCTTATTTTCGACGCGGTTTTACCCAAGATCCTTGTTTTTATCATATATATATATATATATATATAATATGTGTGTGATGATTGACTGATTAGTGTTTATGTTAAAGTAAAGTAGATGCAAAATAATAGAATCCCCTACTCGATTAAGAATTCATATAGAATAAAGAAAAGTTGGATATAAAGCAATATTGATGAGATATTGTGATGAGAATTGCTGATGGCACAGAAAACAGCAATTGGAGGATGTACAGCAGAATGTGTCTTATATACCTGCACAATCCAAGGAAGCGTGTAAGCACATATATATTATATATAGAAGTTTGTTACATCATTTCGGCCAAGGGAACATTTGAAAATTTTAAATTACAGTGCTTGTTTGTGGTTATACTCTAGATAATTTGTAAATATTATAATGAAAAAATGAATTAACTGCAAATATTTACATGGAGAGGTAGTCATTGATGGAGTAAAAGCTGCTTGCTGTAAGATATGATTTCAACTTATGTTTAAAGGAAGACAGGGTGGGAGAGGTTTTGATGTGGTCAGGGAGCTTATTGTAGAGGGTGGAAGATAGATATTCAGGGCCTTGTGCAAAGAGGCGCAGATTGTGGAAGGGCCTGTGTATGTGAAGGTTGGCTCTAGTGTTATGGGAGTGCACAGAAGCATTTAGATGGAAGAGGTTACGGTTGGTGCAAACGAATAATGCGGCTGATTGGATAAGGGTACATGCTAGAGTAAGAATACCAAGTTCCTTGAAAAGTTCTCTACATGAGTGTCTTCTGGAGACACCAGCTATGATACGAACCGCTCTCTTTTGGAGAATGAATATTCTGTTCGCATGGGGGGAACCTCCCCAAAATAGCAGGCCATATGATAAGTGAGAGTGAATGTGTGCAAAGTAAACTAGCAATAGGATGTGGGGGTGAACTATTTGTTTGAGCTTTCTGATTGAGTAGCAGCCAGATAATATTTTGCTGGCAACGTGGTTTACATGGATGGACCAGTCTAGATTATCAGTTAGAGCAAGGCCTAGGACTTTGACTGTGTGAGCGCGGGGGATAGTATCAGAGTCAAGACGAACAAGGGGACTGGCAGTAGGGATCTTATAAGGGGTGTGAAAGTATAGATACACGACATGTAGATTTTTCTGAGATTAGAACTCATATAGTCATACCCCATGGAGTCTGCAAGGTCTTTCTTGATTATGTAGAGATACTCGACATTTGCCCAATCGTCTATATCTCGGATCGTCTCTGCTATACATAATCCCTCCAAGGCTTTGAAGATGTTAATACTTTCTCCCCCGTAAGTCTCATGGAGACTGCACATTTCCATGATAAAATCCAAGACTTTTCGTACTGCACCTGATTCATATTGAACAGAATCCGAGTTCATCATCAAAATCAAGACAGAAACTAAGTCGCATAATTTGTTATGCATCAGCAACAAGTAGGTTCTAGGCAGAATATAACTCTCATCCTCATAATCAAACACGATAAGTTTCTTTGACCATACCATCTTGAGTCCAACTTCAGGAATGCTCGAATGGTTGATTTTCAAGCTTTCTCGTAGTTTGTCAGGATCCGGTAGATTTGCTATATTCTTATTATTCAGAGAATTGGCCTTTGCGATAACAGTCTCAATCTTGTTAGCAAGATAGATCAGGTTATCGACTAATGTACATTGCGGTGCAGAGTATTTTCGATTTTCAATATCTGATGCAAGAAATGACTTGTTAATAAGATTATTATTATTATTATTATTATTTATTTAACAATTTCTTAGGTACAATAATTCATATAGATACAAACTTACGCTAGAGTGTGGACACAGGTAGATCTACATCTATATGCAAATATGACTAAGACATTATTAAGCAGGTTAGAAAGAGCGAAAATCTCCATGACACATAGTGCTAAACCTGCTTTTTAAACTAATTAATTGTATAATACTAAGTTAAATGAGGATGATAATAGACGATAGTGCAGAGCATAGTAGAGTAGAAGAAAAATAAACGTGGGTGAGTTTTTTTTATGGACCAGGCCTGCAGGGTTGGCTTGGTCGCTTTGATTTAAAGTCCCCCACTGAAAATCAGTTATATAACTGAGTGGGCAGACTCTAAATAAAATTTATTTATTTATTTATTTAAAGAATTCATGTACCAAGAAATATCAGTGTTTGTCAATACAAATGTCATTCGTTATTCAATCCCTTAATGTGATGTGCATACTTAGCCAGAGGGGCGCACTTGATGGACTTATCCACAGAATTCCACTTTTCAGCAACACGATACCAATACCCAGCCTGATATGAATTAGTCCTAGCAAAGGGTGGGACTAAGTTCACACCACGACTGTCTACTCTTCTGTAGCTGAGCTGCAGTCTTTTTAAGGGGTCAACATCTATGTTACGTGTGAAGCACATTTTTATAAACATAAGGTCTGGGGGGCACAGGCCCCCCAGAACCCCCTAGTGGCGCCACTACCTACAACAATGTTCGCCCCCCAACCCAAGCCAGGGGCTAGTTACGCCATGCACCCACCTTGGTGATCGTCCTCCTTGCTAGTCGACTTCTTGAGTTTCTGGATCTTTGGCGGCCTGCGTGCGTCGGGGGTCTCCTTCTTGAGCTCCTGATTGTACAATTGTAACCAAATTGCAGTGGCTTCGACTTGCTGCTTCTCTAAATTATTACGTAGATGGTTTCGCCATTTAAGTTTTTCATCGTCAGTTACTAGGGGATCTGTCTTGTCCAACATGTTAAGGCCTAACTGGCACTGATCGCCCACTTGATTTTCTTCAAGTTGTGTCAATTGTTTTGGTTGCCCGATCTGGGTGACTTTTTCTTTTTCGAATCTGAAGAAGTCTCGCAATAATTTTGTTCATTTAAATGGTGGAGCTGCGTAGTAACCACTTGTTTGACTACAGGTATAAACCTTGAGAATTTGTCATTACTTTTATTATCAAGCATCAACCCGGCTAATGAGTCTTCAATCAATTTCAGAAGCAGCTTGGGGTATAAACCTGTATCAGTACGGATAGTTTCAGAATCAGGACGTGTTGCACTGGTTAAAATCAGCTTGTCATCTAGGGTTGCTTGTTTAGTTTTCTTACAAGTCTTTAAAGCATTGTTTGTAGATGTACGTACCGCGGTGTCAAACTTTCGGTCATAGATTAGAGAAGGTGTTTGTGGCGCATATTTAGTCTGAGATTCGTCCATTACGTTTGTAAAGTTCCTAACTTTGGTTTGGAAACTATTACAGATTTTGGGTGAATAGAAACCGCAAAGATACAAAGAAACTAAATGAAGGGCGCCATTCCATAACGTAGTAAGTGCAAAAAAAAAACATTCAGGGGGAGGTTTTTTCTGCCTGGGTAAACAAATATTGGTAAATTGTCAATTATTTTTGTTTATATTCATACCAATTGGTAACACACATAATATTTGGACACAATACTAATGAAAAAAATACAATTTCATACTGATAAAAAAAGTCCAAAGTTCATAGAATTCCATAACGTGGTAAGTCTACAACATTGTGCAAGTCAAAACGTGGTATGTCACACTGTAGTTGCACTTCAGGAAATTAAACAAAAGTTATACTTTCACAAATGAATGTTTAAGGAACACTTCAGTCATTCATTTATTTATTAATTCTTCATAGAATTGTCGGTGTTCACCATGTACCTAAGGTAGCATTTTGCGGATATCGTTTTTCTTTTCCATAGAAAGTCGATCTCTTGTTGGAGTTTCTATGTTAACGTCAATGTGACGGAAATTTTCAATATTCACTCCTGGTTTGAATATCGAATAGTAGTACCAAGGTTGGAGGGGCCCAGTACCAAGACGAACGCCTACTTGACCAAAGCGGTCATGAGATAACTTTAACTGCGAGGCTTTGGTAATTTGAAGTTTCGTTGTGTTAAGGAGTTTATCCGAGAGGCTTTTCCAATCGAAGAAATCTTCCATTACCATGACTGTGAAGGGATTGTTTACTTTACAAGAAACAATCATTGAAACTAGATCCATAGGAACTATTGGATGAACACGCCTCTTCCTTTTTTCAATTATGCCAAAATCTCTGTCGCAACTCATATAAGTATGACCTTTTACTGGGAATTTATGTGTGACAACTTTGAAGTGGTTTTGTGCAATTAGAACCAAATACATGGCAAGAATCATCTTATTCTTGTTTTGTCCGCAACAGTTGTCAGACCAAACGATCAAATTTTCTTTTGGGGAGCGCAGCTCGGTTGTAAGAAACTTGTGTACTGAAGTGGCAACTTCGTTTGACCCCCGGCCGCCCGTGTCTTCAGACCAAAAACACATGGTGGCTTTATCATTATCTGACACATGAATTCCTAAGTTACAGCAAGAAAGCTGCCTACTGTAATACATTTCTGAGTGAGTCAAATGAGGCAAGTTCATTTGCTGTTGCATATCATAAGAAATTACACACGTGTCATTAGACACTTTTGCTAGTGCAGCATCATTAGTCATATCCTGCATTGCGCTTGCCGACTTAATATGATGTAGGGCCTGATCTCTTTGGGCAGACATCTTCAATTCATCAGTATCTGCTACCTTGATCAAAATGTTAAGTTCATCACAGGTTGAACACGTGTCAACACGAGGGTTGCCAAATGAGAGATTAAAGTCTGTAAGAAAGATATCGTTGTACCACGGCCTTGAAACTGGAGGTTGATCGTAATCGGCACAATACCTTTCCAAAAATGCCCGGTACAATCTGGTAACATTGAGTTCGTGAGGGAGGTAACGCCGATTTGGTGCTTGGTTTCGGCTGTAATGACTCTCAACAAATGGGATTAATCCAATATGTTCGTGGATCTTGGTTCGCCATTCAGTCGTATCCTTACCTTTCATGTTGTCCCTCTTTCCCCCTCGTTTGTCTACAAGTGCGATGTCGCCACTTACAATAAATCCACAAAGTATTTCCACTCTTCTGGCCGTAACACCAAAGGTGTCACAAAATGTCTTTAGGCAAACACGTACGTCTGACCCACGCAATGGTAAATAATAAGCGAAAGACCTCTGGCGGCGACTGTTTCCTGGCTCATCGTATAAGCCATGGCGTCTACGTTTAATGAGTTGCGGACGAATGTATGATCTGAGAAATGCTTGTTGCTTTCCATAGTCTCCTAGTTCATAGAATTTCATGAGCAGATTGCTTCGAAAGTCGAGACGCAAGGATCGGCAGGCGAATTGACACTTGCATGTTACCTAAAATGAAAAACATTTCCTATTAGAACACTCCAGTGACCTAACAAAATACAAACTATAGGAATGCTTGACAAGATTAAATAAATTAAGCAGCTAACTAATGATCTGCATTGTATAGGCCTAAGGGCCCACGCCAAAGTTGGCCTCTCAGATCATTGTTTGATAATCTTTCAATCACGACACTGCACTCATATTTTGATTGGCAGGCCTAGGCTCAGTAGTTGCTAGTCAGGTTAGCCAATCTCAACTCAACAAAACTTTTATTCTTAAATTGGACTCTTGCCCCGTGCGGATCTTTACCCCGCGCTACTCTACATAACCATAACAACATATTATAGCAAGAGAAAAAACTTAATTTTGATTTAATGTTAAATTGTTGTGATTGTTTCATTGGTGTAACAATACATACGGCGGGACAACGCTGCTCACCTATTTTACTATCAGACATCCAATTGCATTTTTTTCTTGCAAAAGAAAAAAGAAATGTAAATGGAGGTCTCATGGTATGTTTAATGTTATATCACTCACTTTATTTTGCATTTTTTTTTTTTTAATAGATGAATATAAAATTTGGAAAACATAATTTGATATAAAAGTTTGTAATTTTTTCAGTTAAGCTCTATCAAAGATAAATAAGTTTTGATACCAGGGTACCTTAAATATGTACCAAATAAGTTGTAAAAAAAGAAATTCAATGGTCTTTAATGGACCAACGGCTGGCATTTACATTAAATTATTTAAAGCATAAACTACTCACTACATACTACAGCTACTCGTGTTCTTGCTTACTTTGCGACGCACCGGCCCACACTTTTTGTTGGTGGTCTCGATTAACTTTGACCTTCCAATTGAGTTATGGCAATCGGATTTTTCATTGTTGACGAAAGAAACGAAAGTCTGTTTCCCTTACGTCCCTCCCTTCGTCTCGATTAGCCTAGTTGCACAAATATGAGACGTTAAGCAATATCCAATCAATCAACCTTGCACCTTTGCCTGTTTCTTGTATAGTGGATTCCACAGTCTTATACAGTTATCAACCAAGGACAGGTTGTGATGTGTATGTCTCATCTCAACTAGCAGGTTCACAGGACTTGGTGATCTCAGCCATCTCACCAGGCTGACCTCAAGGCATTTTAAGAGGAGTCTGAGGGTTGGTAACAGTGAGGCACCTCCAGGCCACTCCCATGGTTGGGCAGCGTACATTACCATGTCTTGGACACGGCAAGTTGTGATTAGAGCATCTAGAAGATCTAGAAGATCTCTATAGGGAGTGAAATCGGTGGTGGACTGCCTGAATACTTGCCCATTCTTCAATCTTCTCAGTAGAGTTCTAGGGGATTGAGATGATCCCAAATTCTTGAAATATGCCGTATGGAGTACTAGATGTATGAGCAGAGTCTCCATGGGAAGGTTCCTCAGAATCATTATGTTAATGGTGTTTTGAGGGGTGGCTCCTGCTCCAGACTCAACAACCTCCAGGTTGTGCCCCATCTGATATCCATTATGCTTGTGAAGCAACAGAATAACTAATGTAAGTACTGATAGCCTCACTTGCATTCATCTGAGTGATACAGGATGTCATTTGCAGCTGCTTGTGATGATGTGCCTCCTTCTTCAATGCATCCAGACGATCACCCTTTATCACCAATTCTGGTATCAGATAGCTGGGTAGAATCCGGATTTCGGTCTCTGAATCAAACTTTGCATCAGGAACTACATAAGAGCAACAAGCCATTTTTATCTTTGCATACAACTTCTTCTTGTAAGGCACACAATATCTCAAGGCTCCATATATGTGGTGGTACACTTGCTGGAAGAAGATTTAACGATCTACCCCACCTCTACTGATCTCAGTCGCTAGGTTGGATGATATCTGATACCATGTAGATATTGGAGTGTTAGAGTTGATCATTGCTCCTAGGACATCACCAGGAACTCCAAAGCGATGGGTGAAATTACCTCCGCTAGTCCCTGAACACATAGTTAGAAGAATATCCTCTAACCCTGGGACTCTGTCACACAGCTGCAGAGAGATGAAGTTAGTCACATTAGTTGTACTATCAGTAGATTGTAACCAAGCAAGGAGCTTAATGAATATTCTGATGGCCAAACCAGCCTCCACCCCTTCTAGATTTATCAATCTTAGACTCTTGACCGGATCATCGGTTTTGTTCCCTATCATCACTGGGAAAGGACCTCTCTTCCTCTCTATGTCCTCAGATGATCTAGGGATATTGGATGAAGGAGTGATGACCAGAGTTGACCCAAATCCCTCATCAGGCACAGTCTCTAAGAAATCGATCTGCTCCAAGGGGGATGGAGTAATGGGACCACTTAACATTGCAGGAAGTAAGTAGTAGGTGTAGCTGATCAGAAATAACCTCACAGAGAAGGTGCACTGGGGACTCAAGTCATGCTCTTCACAGAAACTGTGATACTGTGGCACTCTACCATCCACGGCTTGAGATATAAAATCACCTCCACCAGTGAAGATAGGCCTTAATCGTGCTTTTATATGTCTACTCTGTTTGATATCGAGATCTCTCACTCTTGACGAGAAGGATCTTATCTCTTGCTGCTGATGGCTCTTATCTACCATTTTAACAATTGATGAGATCCGATTGAACTGATTGACTGAACTAAGTACACTGCCGATGGTGGAATACTGGAATATGGCATGCAGCAGTGAAAAGGTTTATGGTTCTGATTTTCAGCAGAGTCTCTACAAACCTAATCGGCTCCTCTGGGGTGAGGGCTTAAAAACGAGCTTTGAGCCTAGTGTTCTTGACATTTCCCTCAGTGGTAAGGTACTTTTCCACACTCGACACCTTCTCGCGGTTTGGCCCGTGAATAGGGGAGTTTCACTCCCTGAAACTAATGGCGAGCTCTGGGTCGTCGTCGGGGAACCCCTTTCCTTTCACTACCTCCCCGACGGCGACGACAAAGACAACACGGACGGATGATGACACAGACGGAGACGACCACGACGTGGGGGAACCCCTGCCCTCCCCATATGCTTGTGGCTGGTTCTGACCAGCATAGGCCTGCCCACCCCTTTGTCCCCCCGCGTCATCCCTTATGTCCCTCCCTTCGTCTCGATTAGCCAAGTTGCATAAATATGAGACGTAAAGCAATATCCAATCCAATCAAATCCACACTATTCTTAATTAAGGCTTCTGGTGTTGCAGGGGTGCTTATGTTCAGGGCATGTGGATTTAATGCCATTTGAAGGCGAGCCGCCCCATCATTTTTTCCTAATGTGAATTTCAGAGCCGCTCGTATATAGGGTCTGTAGCTCGGATTCTGGGTCCATATTTTTCAGAGGAGAGCCAGGGTTTCGGTCAGAGGATCTTTGTGCCCTGCATATAAGAAGGCCTGGACAGGAATGAATGGCAACATGCCATACTCTGGACACATGCAGCACAGAATGACTCGTAGTCGTTTGTCTACCCTGATTAAGTCTTTCCAGGCTGGAGAATGGAGCAAGACGGTCAGCGACTCTGTGTAAGCAAATATCGGACCAACAAGGGGATCGGAAGTACTCCCATTTATTGCAACTCCCCCATTCATGGCAGTAGAAATCAATAAGGACAAGCCTGTGTGAATATCAGAGTCCCCAGCAAAGCTGCGAACTGCTTGTTTGAATCCTAGATTAAGACAGTATCCACGAAATAGGCTTGGCCAGTTTAAAAAAAATGTGTCTCTATCTCAATAGTGGTGTACCGGGGTGTTAAAAGCGTAGACCAAAGTTATTCCTACTCAGAAGAATATCCTGCATACGACAAACATTGTTGGCAATTTGAATTTTGGATATTTACTCCCCCAAATCCCCCAAAACCCCCTAAAAGTAACATTTTACCCAAATTTGTTTAATAATTCATAACTAGTGAGATAATTCTCCTAGAATAAACTTTAAAAAAATCAATTGGTAGAAAAAAGTATTTTCAAGAGTTTGGCTAATTCAGATTTTCAGATTGTATCGAAATTGCACAAATGGGCCCTCGAAACAGTTCGAACGCAAAGTTTTCAAGTTTTTGCTGAGCACAAAAGAAATGTTTCACTTCAATGCAACTGAACGGTAAAAGATTGAGATGAGATTTTTTCCACAAAACATCAAAAACTACTCGTGGCCATGGTGCAATCAATGTATTCAATACAGGTAGTTCAGATATTGTGTAATAACTGAAACAAGATCGCCAAGTGTAATAATCCGGGGGACGGCGGAGCCTAGCGCGCGGCCACGGAACCAATCGCAGCGATCGTACGGATCACGTGATCAGTGCGAGGCGCATGCATGTAACTGCTTGTGCCGTGGTTCGCGCCTCGCAGTTGTAGGCTTTGCTGATGTTCAGGGCGAGTTTGACTGTAAATGTAATTGTTTCTTTGTGTCAATAATAAATACTGTTTTAGTTATGGCATAATTATTCTTACTACGTCGAAAATCAGGGTGGGGTGGGCAGTCTTTATTTATTTATTGAATCCATGGACATGTACATGGTACACATATCGGATATACATACATATGCCTAACCGTTACATATCACAAATAACAAATAACAGATGACAAATAACAAATAACAATTAACAAATACAAATTCAAAAGAATACAATAACAATTATAAATTTCAATATGGTAAAACTCTAAGTGGAGGGATTTAGGAATTCGTCTAGAGAATAAAAAGATTTTTCTAGCAAATACTTCTTAAGGTCAAACTTGAATGATTTGGAATTTTTGATATCATGTGGGAGATTATTGTAGAGAATGCGGCAAAGGAACTGTGGACTACTTTTATAAAATGAATGTCCGAACGACGGGATGAAAATATTGGCTACATTTCTTGTGTTGTGACTGTGATTGGTCAAATTGGTGGGGAAAAGCTCAGAGTTGGAATGGACAAAAGTTGCAACTGTTTGAATTAGAGTTGAAGTTAGGGTAAGAATACGTAATTTGGGAAAGTATGTCCTGCAAGATGTCCGCCTAAAGAGACCAGCGATTATTCTTGCAGCTCTTTTTTGAATGATAAATATTCGTTGGGCATGGACAGACGAGCCCCAAAAAAGTATACCATATGAAAGGATTGAATGAATAAATGCATGATAAACTAAAAGAAGGGATGATTCGCTGGCGATGATTTTAAGTTTACGGAGCATGAAGCAGCCACTTAGTAGCCTGGAAGCAATTCGGTTGATATGGAGGGTCCAATCGAGGGATTCAGTTATGGTGAGGCCTAATCGAGACGAAGGGAGTGACGTAAGGGATGACGCGGGGGGACAAGGGGTGGACAGGCCTGTGCCGGTCAGAACCAGCTACAAGCGTATGGGGAGGGCAGGGGTTCCTCACGTCTTGGTTGTCTCCGTCTGTGTCATCATGCGTTCGTGTTGTCATTGTCGTCGCCGTCGGGGAGGTAGTCAAAGGGAAGGGGTTCCCCAACGACGACCAAGGCTTGCTTCGTCGGGTCAAGGAGTTCAAAGCACAACAGGAAAACGAGAAGATAAATGGATTTGATCAAAATGGTTAGTACAAATCGAATGAAACAAGTTGACTAACTCAAAGCAACAACTAACCCACGTTTTTGTTGCTGCAAGTGAGCGACATTCAATTGCCATCGAGGCAAAGTATGAACCCTTGGAGTGGTCAGCGAGCCTTCAGAGAGAAGTGAGCGACCTTCAAGCGTTCCTGCTCTCAATCATCCAGCCGCTCTGGGACGACGTTTGGGAGGTCATATGCGATGTATATATCCTTAGAGTTTGATTGATTGATTGAATATTGCTTAACGTCTCATATTTATGCACTTTGGCTAATCGAGACGATGAGTGGTGATAGATGAGGATGAAGTATGAACAGAAGGGAGGAGGGGAAACCCGGTACCGGCACGTAGCCTACTCCTTTCGAAAAGTACCAAGGGGACCAACGGCTTAACGTCCCATCCGACAGGACGGTGTAACTTTGACAGTCATATAGGTTCCTCCACTAATCCGGACTGCCGAGCAGACGTCAAGGAGAACGAAGCCGTTACACTAGCTTTAGAACCCTCCATCTGCTCTAACTAGCGGTATACGTGAGTTTCAGGGTAGAGCGGTCACCCACTCTACCCATGACCACGCCCGATTCTGCTTAACTTCGGTGTTCGAGTGGGAACCGGTTAAACGAGCTCGGCTAAACCGCTGGCTATATATATATATATCCTTAGAGAATACACTGGCAAAAAGAAACGATGTCAACAACTATATGTCTGTAAACACGCTCTTCGTGACAGTCGTGTTTTAACCACTGCGAATGTACATGACTGCATGCAGCAAAAACCAAGGACTTCGAGGCTTGCATCATTGGGTCAAGACGTAAAGCAATATCTAATCTAATCTCGGTATTGCGCCCTGTCTTTTCCGTCCATACAGCCCGTGGGGTTTATGTTTGGTTAGTGTGAGTGTGTCTTACTGCTGCGTGTTTGGTTTCAGCAAGTTTTGGCTGTTGTGTCCTCCTGTTGTGTCCGTTGTTGTGTCCTATGATTATTACCCATAATACAAATTCCAGCACAGTGTGGAAGAAGATTAAGTCTATTTCTCTGGGTCGTCGTCGGGGAACCCCTTCCCTTTGACTACCTCCCCGACGGCGACGACAAAGACAACACGGACGGATGATGACACAGACGGAGACGATCACGACGTGGGGGAACCCCTGCCCTCCCCATATGCTTGTGGCTGGTTCTGACCAGCACAGGCCTGTCCACCCCTTGTCCCCCCGCGTCATCCCTTACGTCCCTCCCTTCGTCTCGATTAGCCAAGTTGCATAAATACTGTTGGCACACACGGCTATGCGGCAGTTTATTAGGGGCAAGCCTAATCCCTGCGGGCTTAAAATGTTTGTAAGTACCAGCCCCGATGGTTTGCCACTTGACTTTTTTATGTATGAGGGCAAAGGAGACTCAATTTTGCCTGATGATGCTAACACACACAATTTGGGTATTGGTGGGAAGGTTATAATTCGCCTTGCAAACAGTTTGCCTGAAGGAGTAACTATCTATATGGACCGTTATTTCACCTCCATACCACTACTCGATGCACTTCATGCTGAGAAGGGATTGCAAGGTACTGGCACTGTGCATTCCTCTAGCATTCCCAAAAACTCAAAATTAAAAACTGATAAAGAGATGAGTAAGGGAGTTCGCGGTGCAATTGACCAGAGTGTGAGGAGTGACGGACAGGTAACGGTAGTGAAATGGTCAGATAACAAACCTGTAGTACTGGCGTCATCAGCACAGGGAGCTCATCCTGTAGACGAATGCCGAAGGTGGTCAAAGAAAGATCGCCAGTACATTCAGGTTTATTTGATTGATTGGATATTGCTTTACGTCTCATATTTATGCAACTTGGCTAATCGAGACGAAGGGAGGGACGTAAGGGATGACGCGGGGGGACAAGGGGTGGACAGGCCTGTGCTGGTCAGAACCAGCCCCAAGCATATGGGGAGAGAAGGGGTTGGGGTTCCCCCACGTCGTGGTCGTCTCCGTCTGTGTCATCATCCGTCCGTGTTGTCTTTGTCGTCGCCGTCAGGGAGGTAGTCAAAGGGAAGGGGTTCCCCGACGACGACCCAGAGCTCGCTATTAGTTTCAGGGAGTGAAACTCCCCTATTCACGGGCCAAACCGCGAGAAGGTGTCGAGTTGGAATTTGACTTTCAGGTGACTCGTCCCAATTTAGTACGTTTGTACAACACCAACATGGGTGGAGTCGACTTTCTAGACCGGGTAATAAGCAATTATAGAATTGGTGCCAGGACAAGGAAGTGGACTGTCAGGTTGATAATGCATCTTTTTGATTTTGCAATCTCAGCAGGATGGATTGAGTACAGAAGGGATCACAAAGCGTTGAGTACGCCTAAAAAGAATATCACGGATCATCTTCAGTTTAGGATTTCTGTAGCGGAAGCATTGCTTGACCCGAAAGATAGCGTGTCCAGTGAGGATGATGCTCCGGATGACCCCGACTTTGTTCACCGTTTGGCGCAAAAGCGATATGTTGCACGTGTACCCCACCCTTCGGCAGCAAAGAGGGGAAAACATGCCATGCATATGCCGGAAATCCCAACTCCAGCCACTAACAACAGGTGCCGCAATCCGGGCTGCAAGAGCAATAAAGCACGCGTTCGATGCACCACATGTGGTGTGTTTCTTTGCCTTGTGCAAGGGCGTGATTGCTACAAGCAGTACCACTAGTTGTAAAGGAACATCTGCCTGTGTTGTTGTAATGTATAATACAAATTTAAATATTAATCATTTGTATCTAAAATGGATTCAGTGCATTTATTTCTTGCAAACTATAGAATGTAAATTTGTCACCCTAAATCCCAAAGTCTCCTATGTGCGACATGCTCTAGTTCCCAAATAATAAGGCAAAAAGAAAAAATCTTCAAATTTTTTTTTTTTTTTTTTCTTAGCCAATATCAGAGGTCAAAAGGAAAATGTGACAAAAAAAATGTTGCTGGGCCTGAGGAGGATAAAAGTGGACCAGAGTGTGTGGAGGATATGTAAGATGCGTGTCCCTTGTTTCAGGTAGCTGGCTAGGGCTTTACTGAGCATGGAGTTCTGAGTGACTCACTCAAGTATGTGGATCTGCCGTATGTGTCACCAGAAACTTCTTTGGACTTGCTCCCATCAGAACAACAGGCGCTGCTCACAGAGGGTAAGTTCTGCGCTGGTTTTGTGAACCAGACTATAAGCGTGTGTCCGGGCGACTCGGGTGGGGAGCTGGCGTTCCTTCAGCAAGACACTGGCCACTACTACCTTCGCGGCACTGTCAGTAACTACTTGTTCAGATTGGATTGGATATTGCTTAACGTCTCATATTTATGCAACTTGGCTAATCGAGACGAAGGGAGGGACGTAAGAGATGACGCGGGGGGACAAGGGGTGGATAGGCTTGTGCTGGTCAGAACCAGCCACAAGCGTATGGGGAGATCAGGGGTTCCCCCACGTCGTGGTCGTCTCCGTCTTGTCGACTGACGAAACCTATATTTGTATTATGTACGAATCAATGGTGAATAAATTATCTTATCTTATCTTATCTCATCATCCGTCCGTGTTGTCATTGTCGTCGCCGTCGGGGAGGTAGTCAAAGAGAAGGGGATCCCCGACGACGACCCAGACTTGTTCAGGGATGACTGTGACATCAGAGACGTTGTTTGCAGCTTGCAGGATGACAAGCCCTGCCTAATTGATCCTATAACCGGAGAACCAACACTTTACAAAAAAAAGTTTTTTTGTTGACATTTGTAATGTTAGAAATGAGGTATTAGACGCAATTGAGGTCGAAGACAGGAATAAAAGTGGACCAGATTGGGTGGAGGACATGTGAGATGCGTGTCCCTTGTTTCAGGTGGCTGGCTGGGGCTTTACTGAGCATGGAGTTCTGAGTGACTCACTCAAGTACGTGGAGCTGCCGTATGTGTCACCAAAAACTTGATTGGACTCGCTCCCAACAGAACAACAGGCGCTGCTCACAAAAGGGAAATTCTGCGCTGGTTTTGTGAACCAGACCATAAGCGTGTGTCCGGGCGACTCGGGTGGGGCTGGCGTTCCTCCAGCAAGACACTGGCCACTACTTCCTCCGCGGCACTGAACTACTTTTTCAGGGATGACTGTGACATCAGAGACGTTGTTGGCAGCTTGCCGGTTGACAAGCCCTGACTTATTGATCCTATTACCGAAGTACCAACAATTTACAAAAAAAAAACTTTTTTTTTTGGACTATCGTTATGTTAGAAATGAGGTATTAGACGCCATTGAGGTTGAAGACTGGAATAAAAGTGGACCAGAGTGGGTGGAGGATATGTAAGATGCGTGTCCCTTGTTTCAGGTGGCTGCCTGGGTCTCTACTCAGCACGGAGTTCTGATTGACCCACTCAAGTATGTGGAGCGGCCGTATGTGTCACCAGAAACTTGTTTGGACTCGCTCCCATAAGAACAACAACTAAAAGTGAAATTTCAAGATTTTTTACTCCTCTATACTCAATACAGTATGTTAAAACAAAAACACTATGAGAGGTTCATCAAAAACGCACACGAGAGCAGTGCAATGCTATACAAGCGTACCTGGTGCAGAGCCTTCTCGGATAAATATTAGGGTATCCAGGGAACAAATGTCGTCGTTCTCTTCGTCCAGATGTGGCGGTCTTTTTTTTTTTTTTAAGGTATTTATTTAACTTATAATAATGGTACAGCAGTGCATACAGTGTGTACAAAATTACCTGAGCCATTGGGCTCTTAACATTTTAACATAAAAATAAAAATATGGATAGCTTATTGTAAAGAGATATTTTAAAAAACATATGTTTGCAACGAGGGAAAAAATTAAACAAAAAAACCGCTTCGGAACTAAGTAAGACAATTCTAAAATAAAGTAATAAATACAATACGTACAACAATTATAGATTAAAGTAAAACATGTTTAGTACGCTTGTGTTTGTACCTTTTATATGTAAGTTAAGCTAGAGTGAGTATCCAAGGCTAGAAATTAAAATATTATGAGATTTGTCTGTACATTTTGAATAGAAGCGATCGGTGAATTGAAAGAGAAGATCCTTAATGGTAGGTAAATTGTCTCAGCTGTGAACTGTGATAAAATTAAAACGAAAATTCGGACGTGGAAAGAAAACGGAAGTACGAGAATGGCCGCCAGCTAGCAGAAGTGGCTAGGGCCTAGCATAGGCTAACTAGGATAGGCTACGTCGCTACAAACAGTCAATAGGCTAATATGCGTATACCTACCATAGCCCTAATCCACAGCAAATCTAGGACCTAGGTGCCTAGCAAGCAGTGCATTATTATTTCAGCTTTCTCCGTAGCTTGAGGCCCAGGCATTTATGTGGAACCAACTGGCACCTTTTCGTTCTATTTTTAAGTATTTAGCTGACCCCTGGACTGGGCTTGCCGATCTCTTACTTACTTGAAGGAAAGCTCTGCATCTACGCAAAGAGGCCGGGTCAACCTTGGCACATTTTGAGCATTTGGCGGGGAAGTGCGGGGTGGTGCGTGGCTAGGGTCAGCCGCTTTAATTATGAGTAAGGGCACAACACGCAGTATTGGTTCATTGAAGCCTACTCATAAATCTTCACTCAACAATCATTCCCACGAAGATACATGTTGCGTACATGTTGCGTTGAGTGCGTGCAGGTGGTATGTAAAAGATGCGGGGCGGTGAGGTCAAATCGATTGTTAAAATCGCGTTGATGACATTACCACATGAGTTCTGAGATGTGTAATTTGTTGGTCGTGAGTGATATTTGTATGTTCAGCGAGGTTTACCGTGGCGATACAATATTATCGACGATATTGCAAAAGTCGGCGATTTAATCCAGGTCACACACCTGTTTTCTTGGACAGCAGTAATATGGGGGGGTAAAATTGGAACTCTATTGATACATATTTAGTGATGCATGGTCATTAGCCATACGTCCCAGAGAATTGGCTTGCCTTATGGAACGAACATTATTATGTTCTATTTATTAACAATGAATAAACTAGAAGGGTCAGGATGATGTTCCCCACTATCACCATGTACAGCCGAGATGTCGACAATGAAGCGGAAGTCCACCAAGGTGTTGTCAGCAACGTCGATACGCCGATCATGTCGGTAAGTTATATTAAAGGATTTAAAGCTTCATACATGGTGCAAAACGCAATTAAAATAACCAATTTGGTATTTTGTCCGCGGTGAAAGCACTTATAGGCTTAAGGAAGGACAATTCAGTCCACCTCCCTGACCCAAATAGAATTTTAAAACGAAACTGATATATGCACAATTTTGCACCTCTTATTTTATTTTGAACTTTCTTATCTTTTGAGTAAAACATAAATTGGGTGGGGGGTGACGAACTAACTGATGGCAGTCTGGCAGGCAGGTTCGTCAGGCTCTTCTTCAGTGCCGTCACTGTCAGATGATGATCCATCTCCTTCATTACGCATAGTAAATGTGAGATCGTCAACATCATCCTCTTCATCAGACGATATGTCTGCCTCCGAAACTTCCCCGTCAAATTCGAGCACCGCAGCTTCGATTTCATTTTCTTTCAGACCTGAAATTGATAAAATTATGACTAAAGCACAAATTACAGAGCAATGTCAAAAAGTAGGGCCTAGGCCCTAGCCCTAAAACATGGCAAGGGACTAGCCCTAAACCTGACCTAAGGCCTAACACAAGTCTAAGGCCTACAGTCTAGGGCTGGCTACTCCTTGACATACCTAGGCCTGAAGCATACTTGAAAATATTGCTAGGCCCAGGCCTACCCCTAGGCCTAGGGCCTACCCCTAGGTCTACAACCTAGAATCTAACATGTAGGCCCACCCTAAGCCCTAGGTAGGCCTAGAACATGTTATCTCTCCATTGATAAGATATGGGATGGGGTTTAGATTGAAGAATCTAACTAGTCCTAACTCCTAATCAAACTAAGATTCAATATATCACATATTATGTCAGTAAAAATCCAAACTAAGAAGTAGAATGTACTTTAGTTATCATTTGAGGTTAATGTATCAAACTGAGAAAATTATGTGGCCAAGGCCCAAGGTCTCCTATTGGAGACATCACAGTAAAACATGCAAATTCAAGGCAAAAACAATACATTTGTGTCTCAACTTTTTGTTAATTTCCTTGGCAACTTATTTAAGTAATTGTCAAATTTTTCCATAGTGATCGATAACAAAATAATAGTCAATAATAATATTACCATTTTGCCGCTTGCGACGAACACGATTTTCGCCGTTTTCCATATTTGGGCATTGATGTAATGCAGGAAATTGCTCCAGAAACACTTTTCGATGTTTCAACCATGTGCTGCCATCTAGTGTGAGTTCGTAGAACTAAGTGGAACAGATTTTCAGCCACGGTGGCTCAGCCGATAAATTATCAAAAACTACTCAAAACATGTCGCCTATAGGGTACAGTAGGCCTGAGGAGGATTCCATTCTTCGACCTCAATGGCGTCTTATACCTAATTTCTAACATAACAATAGTCCACAAACAACCCGTTTTTTTGTAAATTGTTGGTTCTTCAGTAATAAGATCAATGCAGAGCTTGTCATCCTGCAAGCTGCCAACAACGTCGTCTGATGTCACAGTCATAACAAGTAGTTACTGACAATGACGCGGATGTAGTAGTGGCCAGTGTCTTGCTGGAGGAACGCCAGCCCCAACCGAGTCGCCCGGACACACGCTCATGGTCTGGTTCACAAAACCAGCGCAGAACTTCCCCTCTGTGAGCAGCGCCTGTTGTTCTGATGGGAGCGAGTCCAAACAAGTTTCTGGTGACACATACGGCAGCTCCACGTACTTGAGTGAGTCACTCAGAACTCCATGCTCAGTAAAGCCCCAGGAAGCCACGTGAAACAAGGGACACGCATCTTACATTTCCTCCACCCACTCTGGTCCACTTTTATTCCAGCTTCGACCTTAAATGGCGTCCAATACCTCATTTCTAACATAACGAAAGTCCACAAAAATTTTTTTTTTTTTTGAATTGTTGGTTCTTGGATAATGGGATCAATTTAGCAGGGCTTGTCATCCTGCAAGCTGCCAACAATGTAACTGATGTCACAGTCATCCCTGAAAAAGTAGTAACTATGCGATGAAAAGACTCAAAAAATAAATTGATTATGAAAGATTTGTTATTAATTTATAATCAGAGATGTTAAACATGGCTGCAAGAACTTCTACAATAACTCTTTTTAACGTTTCAGCTTACCTGTTATTAAGCCATGTCGACTATTATTGTAATGAAGTGTGCACAACAAAGATGCATCTGTATTGTACCATTGAACTTAGTAATAAGCGGGGGCTACGACGAGTTTACAGAATTATCATTGTCCTTTCATACACATAAAATCTACTGAAGTAGGCCTATGTACATCTTTTACAAGACTGGAGCCAAACGATTACTAAGCATCAGCCATTCACTGTTGTTTGCACGGATCAGGTTTGTTACCATTTGTTTCTTACTCGTCACGGTCCTGTTCTTCTTGCCCCTCGCCGTTTACCTTCTTTTTCTTACTATCGTGTGCTACTTGGTCCTCCCCCACGTCATCTTCTTCATCGTCACCATGACCTTCATGTCCTTCATCGTCACCATCTCCTTCATCGTCACCACTCCAGTATCGTCACGATAATAAACCTAATAGTGCACTGTGAGCACTGTGGTTATAAGCTGCGTATAAACATGTTAGGTTGTTGTTAACTGGTTGAACGTAAGAATAATTTCTTGCCATTCTTACGTTTGCACGTAAGCCTTCATTTAAATAAACAAACCTGACAAACCACTCCCTTACCATCCGTTGACTCTTTATTCATGCTTGGAGTTGATTGCTGTAGGTTTATTTGAAGCCGTTGACTGATTGATTGATGTCGAGGACAAATTTACTTACTCTCATCCATTTGTCTACAGTTTTATTAGCGCCAACTCCCGCTGAATTGAGTGCACAAGTCAGTTTTGCCCACAATTCTCCTTCTTTCTGCTTGCCTAAAGCTCCTAATAATCGGCCCACAGCAAAGTCGGGATGGTTGCTCATAAAATCGAGCAATAACTCCTTTTGGTACTCGTCAACCCTGATGTTTTTACCCATTTTTACGCTACTAAACAACAAACACAGTATTTCCGATGTAAATATCCGCCATTAATATTATGACATTAGCTGCTGATTTTTCATTGGTTGCAAACTCCACTGGCTCAGTCGAAATGCAGTGTTCTCTGAGTTTTTCCAAATACCTGTGTATTCGACAACTGGAGTTCTCACAGGCGGTATAGAATAGCTTTTTGGACAGTTATCGTTTCGTGTGAAACGACAACTTGTCACAGCGCTACGAAACGACAACTACTACATAGTTATAGAATAAGGGTCCAGGACCCTTATTCTGTAACTATGTTATAATTGTCACTTCACGGCGCTGTGACAAGTTATCATTTCACGTGAAAAAATATCACGTGAAAAGAGCAATTCTGAAGGCCAAGTGAGAAGCTGAGTTGTCACAAGCACAGGGATTTGGTTAAACTTCAAAACGACTGAGCCACCGTAGCACGTAAAGTATTTCAACCAATCAGAATAGGCGAATAATGTTAATGGCGGTTTGTTATTTCTTTGTTTTCTTTGTTGTGTGTAACTTTAGCCTACAAAATGTCAGGCTAGGACTAGGCATAGGCCTAGCCTTTCCTAGGCTGTCAGTGTCGTGCTAGGGCCTAGCTTTGATTCTTTATTATCATATTGAACACACTTCTTCCCAATTCTTAATTTTAAAGATGCATTTCTGATGGGCTGCTTCCTTTGGGATAGCCCAGGCCTAGGGCCTAGCCTACGCGTATCTTGTGACAGTCGTAGGGCTCTAGAAACATATAATTAGTAGGCCCTAGAGCCTATGTAGGTTGACCTAACTATGACAGTAGGCCTAAGCTTTAAGAACTATTTATATTGATGTTCAAAGGCCCTACATTGAGACGTAAGTCCACATAACCTCATTTTGCAAAACAAAACAAATACATAACCTCACTTTTTTCTTTGAAATCAATGGAAAAAATAACGTAAACATTTAAAAAGTGCAAAAAGTAACAACAGGAAGGTTAAAACAGCACAGTATAATACATTTAATAGCTTTAGCTTTGTTTAATTAATATTCTATGGCTTAAACAAGCTTTGTGATACGTTCTCACAAACATTTTTGTCAGTGACAACTTCTCACGTGAAATCAAATGACAACTTTCAAAATGGCGTTACAGAATACCAAACTGGAGTTCTCACTTCATTTCACGTGACAAGTTGTCACTGTACGTTATAGAATGAGGGTCCTGGTCTCATTGGGCCTCCACAGTACTCAGGGTTGGCTTCTGCTGCTGCTGTATGTGTTGCTTGTTCAAGTCTTTGCTGTGTCCTCGTTCACATTCATCATGCTGTTTAATGTTTGTTCTCATCAGGAGGTTGTCTGTTCAGTCCTGACTGAAAGGTTTAGTTCTCTCTTTATTTTGTCCTGCTTGTCAGAGAAGCGCCTTCGTCTGTTCGGTCCGTGCAGCCTGAGGAGTTGATGTACAGAAAGTGATAGGTTCTGTCTGTTCAATGTGAGATTAAAGCCGTGACTCGGTTTATGTTCTGTGCTTTTTTCCGCTCTTAGTTCCGCACTTGTTCGGCCTCCACAGCGCATGGCGTTGGCTTCTGTTTCTGCTGAATGTGTTCAGTTAGACGTCTGTTATCTTTAAGAGAATGTCTGTTCCATCCAGACTGACAGATTTTGTTGCTACTGAGTAAAGTGATTGTGATCTCAGTGTTGTTCTCCATCTATTCTGTCCGCACAGGTTGTGCAGTTTATGGTAATCCTTTTTATTATACACCAATAGTTTAAATCAATCAATTAATCAATCAATCATTTTATATTATTTTATATTTTAGTCCATTCTTTACATAAATTGAGACGCCACTGGTTTGCTTGTTGGTCAAACAGGGGAGGGTTCTGTGAAAATCTTATCTTCTATAGATATAGAGCAAATAGATTGAAATTTTTACACAAAGTATCTTGTAACTCGAAACAACTTTTTGTAAAAAAAAATTGGAATTTCCTACAAAACTTCAGATTTAACGTCCAAAATGTCCAAAATTGCTAGCGTTGACTAAAAATACTATTCCTTTCTCAATTTGTAACTTTTTTATTTTTTATTTTTTCTAGTTTAAGCCAGTAACATGTAGAACATTAATTGGTAATTAGATTTGTCATATATTTGTTTTCTTTCTGTCCATGAACCTGTATATTTGCCTATTTATGAATTTTATACTTTTTTATATATTTCTGATAAGATATAATTTTTTTCCAAAGTCTGTATGGATGTTATTTCAAAAATTGTTACCAAATGTGGAACATATTTCTGTCTTTAATTCACTAAAAAAAAAAAATTAGCTCTCTAGGTTGAAGCAGAAAAAAGGAGTAGGGATTTGTATACTGATATATATATATATATTATATATATAATATATATATATATATATATATATATATATATATATATGGATTGTGTGTGTGACTGTGACTCCAACCTCCGTAGAGTCACAGTCAACCTTGAAAATGTCTGACGTAGTACAGACGAAACGTCGGTGGACGCCCAGGTTCTGCCCTGGTTCATCTTATTTTCGACGCGGTTTTACCCAAGATCCTTGTTTTTATCCTATATATATATATATACTTTTTTAGGGCGTTAGTGCAAAAAGTATATATATATATATATACTTTTTTAGGGCGTTAGTGCAAAAAGTGCTTGTAAAGCCGCGCAGAAAGTTGAAATATAACTAATTTGAGATATAACAACAGTAACAACCATATAATATAAAGTTTGTAATTTTAAACTGATAAAACATGTATTTTGTAAACATGTAAAGTAAGGGAAATTTTTTGTAAAAAAAAAACAAAACAAGGCCAATTTTCACAGAACCCTCCCCTTTCCGCACAGGTTGTGCAGTTTATGGTAATCCTTTTTATTATACATCAATAGTTTAAATCAATCAATCAATCATTTTATATTATTTTATATTTTAGTCCATTCTTTACATAAATTGAGACGCCACTGGTTCGCTTGTTGGTCAAACAGTTAACCCACTTATGCACGTCTTTACAAGTTCATATTTGTTTTGTTTAGCATGTGTGTAACATGTGTTTCAGACACAACACACTATTGACGGTCTCTGTTCACACATTAGTTCCACAAGTTCTTCTTTGTTTTTAATTAGACCTCTTATGATAGTATGTAATAGGCTCTCGTTAGCAGCAGTGGTACACAATTCAACGTAGTTCACCCTATTTTTTAAAAATTATTTACAATCTTGTTGTAACGGGGACAATCTTTATTTCCTGCCTGGTGCCCTTCATTGAGTCTTTGGGCCCCACACAGATAGAATTTCTTGTTCGTGTTGTAACAATTAATACAGCATCCAAACTCCTCGTGACATTCGCTAACATGATGTTCTCCTCCACAGTACGAACATTCTTGAGTTTTCCAACATTCTTTTGATAGGTATCCGTATCCATTACACTTGTAGCATTGCTTGACATTGAAGTAGTCCAACACGGAACATCTAGACCATCCTTTAAAGATTGTATTTTCTAACATTATTGTCTTAGGAGTGGTGGGATCAACTTCAATAATGATATTAACTAAACTTTTGTTCTTTATTTGCTTCTTTTTGTATACAACTTTTAATTTGAACCCCTTTCTGTCTTCTTCATTAGGATTATTTTGACAAGCAAGTGATTCTGCAATTTCGTCATCTGTTTGCTTTCCCTCCATTACTCCAACTATAATCAACTTTGGATCAACTTTCTGTATGTGCATAACTTCATAGTCCTCCCCAATCACTCCATTCATTGACACTACCACTTCAGCTGATGTCTTAGTGTCGTTACAGCGTAAAACCACTCCACCATTGGCAGTAGGTTTAAAAGAGTATACTTTTAAGCCCATGCTTGCAGGGTTAATCTTCAACTTTATGTCACCTATTATGTTAGTCTTTTCTATGGATTTAGGTTTACTGGTTCTGACCAGCATAGGCCTGTGCACCCCTTGTCCCCCCGCGTCATCCCTTACGTCCCTCCTTTCGTCTCGATTAGCCAATTTGCATAAATATGAGACGTTAAGCAATATCCAATCAATCCATCTTATCAAGCAAATTCATACCACAGTGTTATCATTAACTGTTTTTCAAGATCCATTTCTGGTTTCCCTCTACGGATGTCTCGATGATTGATTCTTTGTAGATGATTGTACATCACCTTAAAGTAAGTAAGATAAGTGCATTAATAATAACTTAGTAAGCTGAGGCATATGCAAGGCCTACAACCGTAGGGTCTTCTCAAACTGCTAGGCCCGTAAACCTAGTCTAGGCATATGTTATTGTTAGGTCCTAGGGGGGATGGGTTAAGAAATGAAAATACGGTGTTCTCAAACTGGCCTACCCAGCAAACACAAATGTGATGTACCGGCCGGTGCCCGCTCCGGCTGCTCGTACGGGCCCCGGCCGGGCTGCCCGTACGGGTCCCGCCTAGGAGTGTCCCCTCGGCCGTGACGGGGGACCGTACGGGCTACCAGTAGCTGCCCCGGCCATAGCCCGTGCGTGCCCCGTTGTTTGTAAACCGCTTGATGCCCGGCCGGTGCCCGACCGTAAACCGTATACTCTCACCCTGTCCCCGGCCGATCCCCTGCCTATGCCCGTCCATTGACAATATCTAACGTAGCATCCGTAGCGCGATCTGTGAGCTAAATGTAAAACCTAAATTAAAAAGTTTGATTGATAAAATATCAGTATTATATCGCTATATTGTCTCAAGCTGTGACATCAGTCGATTGCCTGTAGGTGGATATTCAACACATTTAAATTACAAGTTGTTATAAAATTTCAAGTGTAAGTGTCTCGAAATCGATCCAGCTAGTCGTTCGTTAGGCCTTGATGGGTGACCTATAAGGTCGATAAAAGTAGTTGGCGCGTCACGTAGTTGGGTACGTAGTCTAACCAAGTAACCCATGTTTGCTGTGCACTCTAATAATTACTAACTTTTATTTAAAAATAAAATATAATAAATAAATAAATAAATAATAATAATAATAATAATAATAATAATAATAATAATAATAATAATAATAATAATAATAAATAATAATAATAATAATAATAATAATAATAATATTAAATCAAACGTGTATGAGTTTCGGGTTATTTCGCCGCGTCGCGAGTAAACATTATACGTACCTCGACGTTTCGTTACCTCTGTGGGTAACATATTCATGAGAACTGAGGCTGATAAGTTTGTTTCAGCCTCAGCCGAACACTCCTCCGTGGCGGTGTCTTCTGATTGGCTGGGGTGGCACACGTGGTGGAGTGGGGTAGTTATCTCCCCTGGTTGGAGAGGATGACGTCAACACTTGTTGTTGTTGTTTTTGTTGTCGTTGATGTAGTTGTAGCTCCGGTTGTTGTTGTTGTTGTTGTTGTTCTCTGTGTTGTTGACGTTGCTGTTGTAGTTGTTGTAGTTCCTTGTGGCGTCGGGATGCTAGTTTGATGACTGGGGCCCAGGAGTTACTCAGTTTATAGCCGCCTACGTCACCGTTGAAGTTGTTAGGTGATTTGGCTATTTCTATTGACTCCCTGATTAGGCGTGGCCATAGGGCAGGTTCGTTGCATATTATTCGGGTTTCATCAAATAGTATCTCGTGGTCAGGATTGCTGATGTTGTCGACGGCATGTTTGGCAACAGCCGACAAGTCTTCTCTCAACGAGTTACAGTGATGTCGATGTTCTTTGACCCTTGTGGCGACAGTCCTACACGTTTGCCCTATGTACGCCTGGCCACACTTGCACGGTATTTTGTAAATACCGCTCCCCCCTAAGTGATTTTTGTCTTTTGGAGATCTTAACATACTGGCGACTTTCTTATGTGGTTTAAAAACAGTTTTGATTTGAAACTTGTGTAGATAACGACTAATACGATCTGTTGAATTTCACACTTGATTTGTTATTGACAAGGTTAGATAATGGTCATATTGGTCACGCCGTCTACCGGAAGCCTACACATCTAACTTATATTTACAAGCCACCTCACACCATCACCCATCTCAAAAGCATGCAGTTATCAACTCTCTAGTGTCACGTGCCAAACGCCTGCCCGATGAAGAAAGTTACACCGAAGAAAAGAAGATATTAACCGAAACTTTACAGGACAATGGTTTACAGTTTATCTGACATCCGTAGAGCCTTCCATAGAACACCCCGAGAAGATGTCGACCACTCTGTCAACCCGGACACGCCCCCCAAGGTTGCTCCTGTGCCGTATGTGAAATTTAAACAACAGATCGTATAAGTCGATATCTACACAAGTTTCAAATAAAAACTGTTTTGTAAACCACATAAGAAAGTCGCCAGTATGTTTAAGATCTCCAAAAGACAAAAATCACTTAGGGGGAGCGGTATTTACAAAATACCCTGCAAGTGTGGCCAGGCGTACATAGGGCAAACGTGTAGGACTGTCGCCACAAGGGTCAAAGAACATCGACATCACTGTAACTCGTTGAGAGAAGACTTGTCGGCTGTTGCCAAACATGCCGTCGACAACATCACAATCCTGACCACGAGATACTATTTGATGAAACCCGAATAATATGCAACGAACCTACCCTATGCTCACGCCTATTCAGGGAGTCAATAGAATAGCCAAATCACCTAACAACTTCAACGGTGACGTAGCGGCTATAAACTGAGTAACCCCCTGGGCCCCAGTCATCAAACTAGCATCCCGACGCCACAAGGAACTACAACAACTACAACAGCAACGTCAACAACACAGAGAACAACAACAAAAACAACAACAACCGGGGCTACAACTACATCAACGACAACAAAAACAACACAACAAATGTTGACGTCATCCTCTCCAACCCGGGAGATAATACCCCCACTCCACCACGTGTGCCACCCCAGCCAATCAGAAGACACCGCCACGGAGGAGTGTTCGGCTGAGGCTGAAACAAACTTATCAGCCTCAGTTCTCATGAATATGTTACCCCAGAGGTAACGAAACGTCGAGGGACGTATAAAGTTTTACTCGCGACGCGGCGAAATAACCCGAAACTCATACACGTTTGATTTAATATTACGGGCCGCGAAAGTTTAAAAAGTGAAATTAAATAATAATAATAATAATAATAAAAATAATAATAATAATAATAATAGTATTAAAAATATGGAATATAGCGGACGTGAAAAAATACACAAAAACCTACAAAACATTTTACGTTTCTATTTAAAATATAAAGGACTTTCATTTGAAAAGAAGTTTGATTATTCATCCAACAACAAAAAAACTTCAAAACCTTTAACGTTTCTATTAAAAATATAAAGACTTTTACCCGAAAAGACGTTTAAATTTAATTGTTATCACCCATAAAAAAAAAAACTACAAAATTTTAACGTTTTCTTTTTAAAAATATAAAGGAGTTTCACCCGAAATGGGAGTTTTACATAAAGAATAGATTGTAAAAAAAAATACCAACACGGAGATTTGAACTGGGGAACCTTGGCCCAAAAAGTCAAAACCCGCTACCATCCTGCCACACAGTGCCGTGAGATCGAATCGCCTACAAACGTGTTGGGTGGTATGGACGATGGCCGCTGCTGCAGTCGGTAAGGCAGTCGAGTCACCCATCAAGGCCTAATCCGTCTTCCCGATCCAGCAGCACGCGTCTCCATCTGTAAGCCAAGCCGTTAACCGTTACGCCACGGAAGACCTTGATGCTTGGAGGGAATAACCACCTATATAGATACAACAGCAAATCGACTTGACTGAATTGTAGTAACTAGGAAGCTTCGCAAACGCTTTTTCACGCGCGTTGTTGGATGAGCGTAATTGTTTGAAAACGTAAAAAGCATAAAATTGCGATTTTCATAAGAAATAATTATTCAATTACACTAAAATTTCACGCGAATATATTAATTCATAAAATTAAGGTTCTGTAAAAAAATATTACAATCGGAAGCATGTCGATGTTATAAGTCGAAGAAATTTAAAAAAATAAACAAATTTCGTAAAATTTCCATTATCATGAGATATAATTTTTGATTGCGCTCTAATTCACACGAATATATAAATTCATAAAATTAAGGTTCTGTAAAAAAATCATTACAATCGGATAAACATGTAGGTGTTATAAGTCAAGGAAATTTTAAAATTCGAAAAAAAATCGTAAAATTGCGATTTTCATAAATATTTTTTCGATTGCGCTCAAAAATGTTGCAGTTCTAAGTTCAGAGATTTCGAAGGCCCCAGAAAATTAATCGCAATTGGAGAATCGGTTTAGCCGGAATCGTGCTAACAGTCAGACAAAAATACAGAAAGAAAGAAAAAAAACATTCCGGATTTTTCTCCAGTGTAGTGAAATGGAATCTTCGCTTCGCTCGCTACGCTCGCTACGCTCATTCAATTGTGCGCTTGCTCTGTGGCCCATCAGTATCGCCTTTTAACTATTTTAGATGTGTTTGAATAGTGTTCAATATATTACACAAATGGTATGCAGTTTATTTTTTAAATGGGTGCACTAAATTATTATGCTATTCCAAGCCGTTTCTGTTTTGAAGCTCATGTTCGAAATTTTGTTCCTGTAGTTGATACAGGCCGAGGCGGGTGCATATGCATAAATAAAGTATATGATGTCCGATGCGATTCTGAACGATACGTTCATAAGATAACGGTACTTATTCTATTGGTTTATGCAACCAAAATTAAATTGATATTTGATTCATTCATTGAAATATTTGATTCATTCATTGAATGCATATAATATCATTCAATTTGTTACCAAAATTCTTGTGTTAAATGCATTGTTGTTGTAATGCTACTATTTCAAATATTTACGAAAATGTAATTTATTGTTGTTTCTGCATCTATGTAATTAGATTTATTTAGTTGTCCTCCTTTGTAAATCAGTTTTTATAACTGAATAGGATAGACGTTAAATAAATAAATAAATAAAAATAAATAAAATAAAATGACTTCATTAGAGATGTTCATATCTTTTTGTTTCAGTTGGTAAAAAGTTAAACTATAGTATACAGTGTTGCATTTTCTTTTAAACTGTATTACAAGAGAAAATTTAAGCAGGCCAAAAGCTATTATATTGTAAGCAATGATAAATTTCTAGGGAAAATTCGTAAACGCTTTTTCAGGTGCGTTGTTGGTTGAGCGTAATTGTTTTTAAAAAAAGAAAAAGCGTAAAAATTTCGATTTTCATAAAATATAATTATTCGATTACGTTTCAAATTTCACACGCTTTATTAATTTTTAAAATAAAAGGGTTTTGTGAAAAAATTATTACAATCAGATAAAGCATGTACGTGTTATAACTCGAAGAAATAAAAAAAAAAAAATCTCAAAATTGCAATTATTTTAAGAAATAATTTTTTGATTACCTCAAATTTCCCCACGAATATATCAATTCATAAAATTAAGGTTCTGTAAAAAAATCATTACAATAATTAAATAAAGCATGTTGGTGTTATAAGTCGAAGAATTTTCAAAATCGAAAAAAATCGTAAATTGCGATTTTCATAAGAAATAATTTTTCGATTGCGCTAAAAAACGGGGCAGTTCTAAGTCCAAAGATTTAAAAGGCCACCACAAAAATTTCTCCTCAAATTGGAGTATCGGTTTAGCCGGAATCGTGTTAACAACAGCCAAAATACAAAAAAACAAAAAACAAACTAAACATTCCCGGGTTTTTTTCTCCAGTGTAGTGAAATGGAATCTTCGCTTCGCTCGCTACGCTCATCCAAAAATTCATTGTAGAGGGAAAACACTTACGAGTTGTTAAACAAGAAAAGAATTCATTTTGTGTCTTGGTTAGTGTGCAGGGCAGCTAATAGAACAGTTACATTGCATGGGGGCCGTCCGGGTAATGCCTGGGGGAACAAAGAAAAACATTCACGGGCATGTACTGGCTACGGCCGGGTAGCTAACTGGCTAGGTCAGCTATATTACCAAAATTTGCCCGGCCGGGCCCCGCACGACGCCCTGAGCTTAGCACCCGACGCAGCCCGTAGCCCGCACGCTGCCCAGAGTGCCCGGACTAATACCGGAGTCTCCCCGCACGCTTGTGTTTGCTGGGTAGGCCAATGTTTGCTGTTGCTTGAGGGGATGGGTATGGAAATAAAAATACTGGCATGAATGGACGTATTAGCACTAGGCCTACACAACCATTAACCCAAAGGTACAAGACTTAAGTGTACAACTAAAGGACCAAAGATTACAAGGAAAGGGCATATACCAACTAACCTCAAAAGTAGCTGGATCCACCCTAAAATGCATTTTAAATTGCCTATCGTTCATTCGTGGAACGATTTGCATTTGTTGATTAAAAACAAGATAGCCCTGCATTAATTAACTTGTAAAATTTTAACTAGAAACATAAAAATGTTCCAGTGCTGGGAATGTACAGAGGGGGGACAACTTGCAAGTAAAAACATCAGGCAGCACAAATGAAAACTAGGAATGTATTGATATATGAAACGATATTATTTCCGCAAATTTACTTTAATATCAATATTTGTTTTGAAAAGATATTTCTGGATTTTTCTTTTTTTTTTACCAAAATGGCTAAAATAGTTTAATTTTACAACCAATCCACAGAGAAGCTATAGAGGTTTGAAGTGGAATCCAGGGGCAGCACTGTCGGTGGGCGTAACGTGCATCATGGCCGGCCAGAGTAGCATTTGCCTCTGCCTTCCTGCCTTGCAATCTATACATACATAAGCCTCTGCCTACATACAATCAATCAACCAGAATTAAAATATATTGTTTAATAATTAATACAAATATGAAGTCAATAAACTTTTTCTAACGTTGTTGTATCACTTAAAATTTATGATTTAGGAAATCTTGAACAGAGTAAAATTATTCATTGAGAAGTAGTTGCTTTACTGCTTTTTTTTTTTTTTTATGGGCCTTCAAATTCCAACTCGACACCTTCTCGCGGTTTGGCCCGTGAATAGAGATGTTTCACTCCCTGAAACTAATGGCGAGCTCTGGGTCGTCTCGGCACCTCCCCTTGACTACCTCCCGCGGCGACGACAAAGACAACACGACGGATGATGACACAGACGAACGACCACGACGTGGGGGACCCTGCCCTCCCCATATGCTTGTGGCTGGTTCTGACCAGCACAGGCCTGTCCACCCCTTGCCCCCCGCGTCATCCCTTACGTCCCTCCCTTCGTCTCGATTAGCCAAGTTGCATAAATATGAGACGTAAAGCAATATCCAAGCAAAACTGCTTTTTTGAAGTGGAGCAGATTCTTAATAGACTAAATATTTGGAGAAAAGGCATTGAAGAGTGTTGAGCACGAGTAATATAGCCCCTTTTGGAAAAGAGTTGTGTTGTGGGTTTTTATTATTATTATTATTATTATTATTATTATTATTATTATTATTATTATTATTATTATTATTATTACTATTTTTATTATTATTATAGTGGTTCTTTATTGTTCAAACAATCTCAGGTACATTTGCGTCCTGGTATACACAAGGCGGGGTGAGGCCCAAGCCCAACAAAAGTTTACATTATAACAGCGTGAAAACATAAGTATACACATATTACTCTAGACAAATTAATCTAATTAACAAAATAATAATAAAGATGAGTGTGATAAAAAAATCAATAAAAGTTTCTATCTATAAAACAAGCAATTGTATGGCAAAATCTTTTACACAGAGAGAGAGAGAAAGAGAGTTGAGAGAGAGAGAGAGAGAGAGAGAGAGAAAGAGAGAAAGAGAAAGAGAGAAAGAGAGTGATTACTGCAAAAATCTTCTGACGATGTGGCACGTTTGAAGGATGACTGCTTTCTGCATGCTGATGTAGAGATTTGGAGACAGACCCAGGCATTGTAGGCTGGCAGAGAGGGAAGATGGTATGACTCCAGTGGCTGAGATCACGATAGGCACGACAGTAACAGTTTTCATTTTCCAAATTCTTGTTATTTCTTGACTTAAATTTTGATATTTTTCCACCTTAGTGTTCTCGGTGTTCTCAATATTTTTACTCATGGGGATCGCAATGTCAATTAGATATGTAATTCTGTTAGATTTATCGCATAAAATGATGTCCGGTTTGTTGTGGTCTATGGTTTTGTCTGTTATAACCTGTTTATCCCAATACATTATAAATTCTGCATTTTCGATCACAGGTGCAGGAGAATACTTGTAATAAGGAGGTGGATTGACAAGTAGATGTGCGTTCATTCCTAGATGTTGATAAACTATCTTTGCTACCTGATTATGCCTACTGAGATACCACGTGTTGGCAATTGAAGGACACCCAGCTATAACATGGTCTATTGTCTCCGTAAACTTTTTGCATTTTCTACACATATCATTGTCATTGGATTTGATGAATTTTTTATAGTTGTTGGTATTTATAACCTGATCTTGGATGGCGAACATAAATCCTTCGGTTTCAGCAAAACAAATCTCCTTTGTGAATCCATCTTATTGATTTAACAATGTCAATATTTGGCTGCTGGATGCTTTTCGGGTACCTCCCATGAAGTGATTTAGTATTCCAGACATTCATCTTCATATTTAAATCTTCTATGTATATTTCTGGATGGAAAGAATCGTCATTTAGCCTGAGGGGAGTTATAGTTTTATCTCGGAGTTTAAGTTCTTGGTGATAATGGAATGTAGAATTAAGAAAGTATGATCTGAGTTTATGAACTTGCGAATAGCACAATGACCGAATATTTACCAATCCTCTTCCACCCTTTCCCCGTGGTATATATAACCTTTCAGAAGATGCTTTTGGGTGGTGAGTTCTGAAGAAGGTCATTTGTCTTCTTGTTAAACGATCTAGATCCATCAAGTCCACATCTGACCACTTCACAATACCAAATGAAAAGGTCAAGATTGGTAAAGCCCATGCATTTAATGCCTTGATTTTATAGCTTCCTTTAACATTTGTTTTTAAGATAGTTTTAACTCTATGTTCATACTTTTGTTTAAATACATTTTTTAATTCCTTGTGGTTAAGAATAATGTTTTGCCTCATTCCTAGGTATTTGTATCTTTCTTCGCTATTGTTTATGTTTGGAATTTCTTGACCAACACCAATTTGGTAATTGTCAGTTTCTTGCAATTTTCCACTTTTCATATGCATTGAAGCACATTTATCTAATCCAAATTCCATATGAATGTGTTCACTGAATAATTTTACTATGTCAATTAAAATTTTGAGCTCTTCTTTTGATTTTCCATACATTTTAAAATCATCCATATACAGCAGATGTGTTATCCTTGTCATTATTTCTTTACAGGTAAGGCGATATCCAGCATTTGTTTGATTAAGTAGCTCTGATACTGGGTTTAATGCGAGACAAAACCATAGAGGGCTAAGGGTGTCCCCCTGGAAGATCCCTCTCTTTATTGCCATATTTTCAATATTAACAGAATCTGAATTGGTTTTTAGTATTATATTAATTCTCCATGAATTCATGAGATGCTTAAGCACCGTTATCAACTGTGGATTTACCTTATACAAATCAAGAACTTTGATTAACCAATCGTGCGGAACCGAATCAAATGCTTTTTTGTAGTCTATGTAAGCTACTGATAGATTCCTCTTTTTGTCATTTGCATGTTTTGTAACAATACTATCAATTATAAGCTGCTCTTTACATCCATATGCATTTTGTGTGCATCCTTTCTGTTCCCACGCTAAAATTTCATGTTCTGTAATGTTCTGTTAATTTCAAGGTAAAGATTGATGTTAGAATTTTATAAATGGTTGGCAAGCAAGTGATGGGTCTATAATTTTTGGGGTCCGATCTGTCTCCTGTCTTGAATATCATATTGGTTATACCTTGAGTAAAGAATCCTGGAACAAGTGATGGGTCGTGAAGTACTTGGTTAAAGAAATCCTTTAGTTTACAATGCACTGGCGTTAGTCTTTTCCACCAAAAGTTCTGTATTCCATCTACTCCAGGAGCTTTCCAATTATGAGTTTTTTTTATTGCATATGTGATGTCGTCTATATTTACTACTATATCCGGCATTTCCTCAATTTCATCTGTTCTTTGTTCTATATGAGGAAGCCATTCGGCCTCGCGGTTAAAATCTTTTGGTTCTGACCAAATGTTGCTCCAATATTCCTCCAAGGCTTCTTTAGTAGGATTATTATTATTATTATTATTATTATTATTATTTTATTGGATGTATTTCATACAAACTCGGTTAAAACCGGAGCTAACATGTTGTACGGACTTACGTCAAGTACTTCCATGTGTACCTATTACATACATTATTACTTTGTCTTAACTCTAACTAAAATAAGTCATTTATAAATAGTAATATTGTTTGTAGATGATGTTTTCTTTCTGCTGTGTACGGTCGTGGCCGATTTCTCGTCGCCATCCTAGCATTTGCTCCTCGGACTATGGGAAAACCACGAAAACCATGTCAGGATGGAAGTTTGTCTCAAATCTCGAAGTATCATTCTTAGTTTAGAATTTACAACTATTCTACACGTGTTTTTACGCCTTTTGGTCTCAGTATCATTGAGTTGAAGATCTATTTTGTTTAATGCTTTCATGTAGCTTCTTCGGTAGATGCCATTGGCTGTATATAAAGGGGATTGTATTTCCCTTTTTTTCTGTTTCCACATCTTCTGATCTCAATTGCAAGTTCACTATACTTTAAATTTTTTTTTTCCCGTGGTCTCGACGTATGGTATTGGGATGCACGTCGAAAAGGGTAGTTTCTTGTTTCTTCTTGTAAAAATTATTTTTAAAACCCGGTCTTTGTGATTATGTTTGGTCTTTTAAACTGTGGGGGTCGAAATAAAATTTTTGTAATCTTTACTACTAGTACTTTCTCGGTTGTATTTGTAGTAGGGGGTTGTGTGTCAATGAGGTTGTACTTGATTGCTAGTTTTTTATAAAAAATGTTGCTATTTGGGTTTAAATTCTGTAGGGGTTAATCTTTTTGAATAGTACTTGCACCCGGATATGATGTTTCGATTTTTTCCCCTTTTTTGCACTACATTTTCTACATTGATCGTTTACTGTCGCATCTTTTTTTGTTTTTTTTTAAAATTGTTCGTCGCAATCACTCTGTCTTGATACCATCAAAAAACCTTTCTGTTTCTCCAAATAGTTCCCCTTTGTTTAACCCCTTTGATGCTTATATCTACGTGCCCTTTTGTGTATTCTCTAATGTCTTTTGTGTGGGTTTTTTTCTGAGAACGTAACAATTGAAGCTCATTTTATGAGTTTTCCTTGTAATTGACTTTTCGTTGCTAGATTGGGGGGTTTAAATGTTTTTGCCCCAGCAGCACCACAGCCCTATGCGTGTGGTTTGGTTGCTCTTGAAAAAAAGTTTTTTCTTAAAATTCTATTTTTTTTATAATATAAGTTGTTCAGATCATTACCCCGTCCTCCTTTTTCTCTTGGAAGTGTCAAACTCTCTTCGCTGATTTTGGATGATGTATTTTGTGTTTGGTAAGTTAGTACGAGTTTTAAAATTTTTAACCGGGGGATGTCCCCTGCGTCCATTTTTAAAGATTCCGAATGAAAATGTCAGACTGGTACAGCAATATGTTTTATTGCTGTATCTTGTTTTTAAACCCTTTGTTCGTCTTGAGGATAGACTTTTGTTTTCTTGTATGTATCTATCAAATTTTTCTTTCATAAATTTATGTTCAAATTTTGCAGCTTGTGAAAACCTAAAATTTGTATACACGTTATCGTCCCTTATTCCAATCCTTACCCTCATCTAGCGGAACTCTCTCTTTGTAACCTTCCCTTTCGATATGTAGCGCTTACATTTGTCTACTCCAAAATCCATGAGATATCTTGCTAAATTCTAAAAGTTGTATTTACTGACTGTTTAGTTGAGCAAAAATTTTATGCTCAAATTTTGGTCACCATGTAGAATAGGTGGGAAATTGTGTACTACCACATTATTGTCCTTAATTTTAAAACCGTATGTTGTTCGTTAAGCATATGGACGTGGGTTTAATGAAAGACAAAACCATAAAGCACTTAATGAGTCCCTTGGAAAAAGCCCCGTTTTAATTTTTATTGGATCGTATTTTTCTGCTGGTTTTTTAATTTAGTTTTTGTGTTGTTCTCCATGTCTCCATTACTGTCTTCAAAAAGTTTACAATTTCTGGGTTGATTTTTTTATTTTTAAAATCTGAAAAAGCCATTGTGTGGGGGTTGAGTCAAAGGCTTTTTTGTAGTCATGTAGTTTTTCGTAATATTCCTTTCCCTTTTTGTGTGCCTGATTCATTACAGTAAGTCAAAAATAATTTTTTCTTTACATCCCTGTAGTTCTTTCAGATCCTTTTTTTTCCTCGGGGCCCTGATATTGTGTTTTCGCAATGTTATTCTTTTTTTGTTATGCATGAATCAAAATTTTATATTAGTTGGGGAGCATGTAATTGGCCGATTTTACTTTGGGGTTTTTCGTGTCATTGTCCTTTGGTTTGAAAGGTTACTCTTCAGTAAAAAATTCGGGTTTTCTTTTCTCCTTTAAACTCGTTGAGACATTTTTCTAAATTTTAAAATTTTTGAGTAGTATTGAATTTTCTTTATACCAAAAATTTTGAATATTTCATTACCTGGTGCTTTCCAGTATGTGTCACTGATTGTCGACTTAAATTTATCAATAGTTATACTTCGAATCCATCTCTTAATATCGCTCTCCCAGTATTTCATCTTGAAACCATTGTGCATCCTGGTTGTTTCTACCCGGGGTTACCCCATATTCCTGTCCAAAATCTTTTTATCTCTGTCTTTGTTTGGGGTTCCATTTCCTATTTTTCTTCGGTACTAATAGTTTTGGGAAAACTGTTTTTCCTTTTCTTTAAACCTTCGTTTTGTTCTTTTCTAATACTACATTTTTTATATCTTTTTAATCTCTTAGCTAGGCCTTCTTTTTGTTTTAAATTATCCAAAAATTCGTGAATGAATTCGTTAAGTGTTTCATGCTTTGCGTGAACCTTGAATCTTTCAAATATATTTTGGCATTTATTATTTTTATTATTATTATTATTATTATTATTATTATTATTATTATTATTATTTCTTTATTCATAATCAAAATCAAAATATACATTTCCATTCCAATTATAAAAAGGTTGTAGAAAGCGAACCTTAGGCTCATTCTCATTCAACTGAGCCTCGTGTTGTGGTTATGAATTTGCTCATTGGTGATGAATTTATTTTAATCTTTTACAAGGAAAAGCACTGATTCAAAAATGTAATGAGTAGGTGGAGGCAGAATTTGAAGTTCCTTAAATAGTTCTTTGCAGTGAATTCGGGGATTTACATTCGTCATTATCCTAATCAACTTTTTTATATATGGGGGGCTGGCATTAAGTTGCCCCCCCCCCCACTTTTGATCTTGAATTTCTTTTGCAGCGAGTGAGCACGGACGATGGGATATCGAGCACTATCAAGCACTAACGAAGCACAAACGATTAGCATACAAATTTTGAGTTCTGGAGATTGGGGGGGGGGGGGGGGGGACAACTTAATGGACCTCTTGAAGGTCCGACTTGAGAGTTGGAGAGTAAATTCCAAATCATGTAGCAAATAAACAGTAATTTGCTCAGACTCACCAACATTTGGGTTGTTTCATTCGTGTTGGATTACCCCTACCAGTCTGTAGTCCTTGGTTCGGTCATCATCCTCCGTTGTCTGCAAACAACATAGATGATGGGTAAACAGTTGTACGTAAGCAACTTTTCTAAGTAAGAGAATTGCATTTGTTGATTAAAAACAAGATAGCCCATAAATATGAAACGTTAAGCAATATCCAATCAATCTTGTAAAATTTAAACTAGAAATATAAAAATGTTCCAGTGCTAGGAATGTACAGAGGGGGGACAACTTGCAAGTAAAAACATCAGGCAGCACAAATGAAAACTAGGGATGTATTGATATATGAAACGATATCACTTCCGCTAAAATACTTTTGATATCAATATTTGGTTTGAAAAGACGTTTCTGGAAAATGATAATTTGTTTTTTACCAAAATGGCAAAAATAGTTTAATTTCACAACCAATCCATAGAGAAGGTATAGTGATTTGAAGTGGAATCCAGGGCAGCACTGTCGGTGGGCGTAACGTGCATCATGGCCGGCTGGAGTAGCATTTGCCTCTGCCTTCATACAAGCAATCAATTAAATGTTGGGGAAATGGGAAATGATCTTATTACAGGTGGGTACTATTGTCGTGCTGTTGCTTGACCTGATATGATTTTAAATAACGGGTAAACATATTGTTACATTCATCTGGTAAAGGAAGACTTGTTAAAAGCAAGTCTATTCCGTTTTCTGACACCATATGCTTTTAGTTCAAATCGTTCATAATATCATGCAGCGAGGCACATTTCTTTACCAATCTTCTACGCCACTGCATTAGTGTTTAAATTTTCTCTCGCGAGATCAACAGCAATTTGTTGGCATTGTCCAATTTTTGCTTGATCGCTTTTTCACGAAGAGTTTCTACTATACCTGGACACAAACCTGACTCCATAGTTTGCGTTCTAGTATTCATAACAAGTGGAATGGATGTTTGAGTGTAGGTAGATTTAATTCTGATTATGTTTTGAGTGTAGGTGGATTTAATTCTGATTTGGGCAATCAAATTCCAACTCGCAACCTTCTCGTGGTTTGGCCCGTGATTAGGGGAGTTTTTCTCCCCGAAACTAATGGCGAGCTCTGGGTCGTCGTCGGGGAATTTTCCCCTTCCCTTTGACTACCTCCCCGACGGCGACGACAATGACAACACGGACGGATGACACAGACGGAGACGACCACGACGTGGGGGAACACCTGCCCTCCCCATACGCTTGTGACTGGTTCTGACCAGCACAGGCCTGTCCACCTCTTGTCTCCCCGCGTCATCCCGTACGTCCCTCCCTTCGTGAATTGAATGCAATGCATACGCACTTTGAAATCGCGGTCTGCACCTGTCGCCCTGTTCAACTGAATTCTCAACAGGTAGCTCTGAGTAGATTTGTAAAATATAAAGAATTGTAACTAACCCTATAAATGCTGTACCATTTAATATTTTTGTGTTTGATAGTATATTTAGGCAAGTTTCAAGAAAACGCACTCTTTAAACTTGATTTTGGGATTATTGGGGGGCTCTGCCTAACAAACCCCACACGCTTGTCTTACGAAAGTACGAATTATAATTTTGGCCCACCTAACGAAATTCCTGTGGACGCCCTTAAATCGTACCCGGGTAATATTTATACCCTAGTAACGGCCCTAAGAGGGAGGGAGGACTATAGACATTCTATACCTGTAAAAAGTAAATCATTATTTACCACTAGATTTAGATTAATGTATCTTCTACTTAAGTAGTATAGATTACATTTATGTATTATCATCATATTATTCATTATGATCAGCTATATCAATTATGTATGTATATGTTTTGATGTCATTTTATATCAGGCCCATACAGTCAAATTCCAGGTCTAGATTTACATTTGGCACTAGGCATACAAGGTACTTATTTTTTTCTAAAAATGTCTTTAATAACACAAAGTTATGTGAGCTACACATTCATTTCATTTCATTTCATTTCATTTCATTTCATTTCATTTCATTTCATTTCATTCTTTATTCACAGATTCGTACATAGTAAAAATATACCCTCTCCTGAGAGAGAGGGAGTGAATAACTAGCACAGTAATTATAATTAGAATATAAATAGTATAAATAGTAATACAATAAAATATTTAAGAGAACAATTAATAAGAATAGATAAGATAAACATACATACGTTATGTGATGGACAAGAAGGATGATGGGACACAAAATGTGTTAGTTTAATTAAATTTTTGCAATAAGGAATTCCTCTAAGGAATAAAAAGTGTTATGAATGAGAAAAGATTTAATTTTAATTCTAAATGATGTTGGAGTATCGTTTTTGATGGATTGTGGAAATTTATTGTTAATTTTACTACAGAGGTAGCTTGGACTGTTTGTAAATAGTGAATGGTTGAAAGTAGGAATGAATATATTGGAGTTAGTACGCGTTTTATGAGAGTGGTTTATTGCATTTGTTAAAAACAGTTCAGGATGAGAGTGTGCAAATGTGGAAGCTGACAAAATTAATTCTGATGTAAGAGTCAATATATGAAGATTAGTGAAATGTGTCTTACATGAATGTCGCCTTGATATGCCGGCGATTATTCTCACCGCCCTCTTTTGTATTATGAATATTCGTTTAGCATGACTTTAGATGCCCTAAAATAGAACTGCTAATGAGATGATTGACTGAATGTATGAATGATATACCATGAGTAACGTAGAAGGGCTCACAAGAAGTTTTAGCCTTCGAAGCATGAAACAACCACTTATCAGACGCGGTGCCAATGTCTGGATATGTGGAAGCCAGTCAAGGGACTCACTCACAGTAAGCCCTAGAATTTTTGCAGTAGGTTGTCTTGCTATACTCTTACCATCCAGACGAATAAGGGGGCTTAAGGGGTATTGCGATGCATTTGTATGAAAATTTAAGAAAATTGTTTTTATTGTTTGGATAGCCAGTCTACTAGACTTACAGTATGATGATATTGGTGATACTTGAGAATTTGCAGCTGATGTTAGCAACATTGAATTTACATTATGGGGGGCTATGAGGAGGGAGTTGATGTCATCAGCATATAAGGTGAGGAAAGATTTTACAATGTCCTGGAAATTTTCCATATTAAGAAGTTTGGGAAGACTGTTTAAATATATTATAAAAAATAGAGGGCCAAGTGTAGACCCTTGGGGGACACCACTAGTTATTGGAAGTGGGTCAGATATTGAGGAATGATGTCATGTTCAGGGTAGTAACTACCCTTGTTACTGGTATAATTTCATTGATTATTGCTTGTGACAAGACAGTGGTTGCATTACAATGTCACAAGTATAAGGAAGTCGTGCTTGTTGTTGCAATGACCATTGCGCGCATGTATGACGTATGTATGTTGCTGACAGATTGGTTATTTGTTACTTAATGTGGTAAGTTCGGGTGTATTTGAACTGCTGGACTAAGCATTGTGACATTAGCTAATAGACTCGCACGCGCTCTTTCTCGGGGAACTTAGTGGCGAAATAGGGCTGACTTTGCATTTCGACACTGCAATTACTGCTAATTAATTTGGACTTTGAACCAACTCAGGGACTGAGGAGGCGTAAGCCCAGTTGAGTCGGGGAGTTGCAATTTGACCAGCAAACGAACAAGTCGTCTTCGAGAGCGAGTTCAACGGTGTTCTGACAAAGAATAATTGTCAAGAAGAGTAATTAGTTAGCAGTGCATCGAGAACAACGAGTATCAAATGGATTAGCCGTTCAAGAGGCAAGAAGTCAGAAGAGGGAGGAACATCTGCTTTCCCACGTCCGGGACTGAGTCACGGCTGATCCAGGACCAAACCAGAGAGGGGGACTTAAAGTAAGACATGGTTTCATTACTATAGGTCAAGTCACTCACTACATGGGGGGTTCGAACTCACGTTCAATCAGGTAGAATGCATAAGCTTAACTTAACAGGCAAATTAGGATGATTGTGGTTAAATACAAGTGCACCTCCTTTTGTTGAGATTATGTTCTTGTTTGTGATAATCCTCTCCACACATGTCCTAGAAAACCAGCTCATTAAATACCTATCGATTTCGGTCACTGTTGGGAAGATTAGTCTGTGTAACAAACAACTGCTACGTTCCCCCAGACCAATAGTTACTTTGGTAAATAACATCCATACCAAGGGCTAATCAACCTCCCAACTTGACAATATTATCATAAATAATATGTAATTCGACAACCAAACACATATCCAATTTAAGCGGGAAATGCTGGTAAAATGCATTGTATAATTTTCATAATTTTATTGTGAACGACCATCTTAATTTTCGTAATTTTCGTGCGCTAATTTCTGTGCGCTAATTGATTGTGAATGGGCCTTAACTCCCCGACGCCGACGACAATGTCAACACAGACGGATGATGACACAGACGGAGACGACCACGACGTGGGGGAACCCCTGCCCTCCCCATACGCTTGTGGCTAGTTCTGACCAGCACAGGCCTGTCCACCCCTTGTCCCCCCGCGTCATCCCTTACGTCCCCCCATTCGTCTCGATTAGCCAAGTTGCATAAATATGAGACGTTAAGCAATATCCAATCAATAAGTTCCGCTCTTGTTCGGACTCCACAGCACATGTCGTTGGCTTCTGTTTATGCTGAATGTGTTCAGTTAGTCTGTTATCTTTAAGAGGATGTCTCAAATCACACACACATCACTCTAAAAGAGAACACGGGCACTTATAACCTTAGTGTTGTGTGCTCTTAAACCCTAATAACTAACTAATAACTAACTGTTCTGTCGAGACCGAAAGGTTTTGTTGCTACTCAGTAAAGCGTTTGTGATCTCAGTGTTGTTCTCCGTCTACTCTGTCCACACAGGTTGTGTAGTTTATGTTTAGTCGGAGTTTGCTTTCTGTTCAGTGTGAGATTAGAGGCTTGACACACTATAGTTGTGCTGGTTTCTGTGCTATTTTTGTTGTTGTTGTTAAATAGAGTTATACATCTAATTTATAAAACTGGTTTAAATTACTAAAGAGGATTATCTAAATCAAACACATCTTGGAGTTCATGTGCTTATGTCATCATGTAACATCGATATGACCTCGCCGACCCGCAACTTTTGAGCGCCATCTACACAGCGTCACCCTAGAACTTAGCAATGTCAGTTTGTGCCACCTCCCAG
>JAMZAV010004226.1:0-50071 GCA_024449915.1 Sweltsa coloradensis
TGCAAACTATATTAACGTAATATTCATCAATTCTTTTTTCTTACAAAATGGTCATGCAAATTCTATATTGCCAAGCTTTTCAAGGATGTTGTTACGAGACACTGTAAGTTATTAAAAATATGAAGAAGGGTAGATGAGCTTGGCCCTTTTGTAAGATCTCATTTCGAGTGTGTACGGTTGGGCTGTATTTTTACAAGTTTTTGTTATGTGTGTGATCTCATTACTTTTCAAGTTCCATTGCAAAATTATTTGTTAAAATATAATAATTATATCAAAGTCGATTTAATTGCTATGGTATTACCAATTAACAATAATATGTAAAAATCAAGTTGTCCAAAGACTTGCTTTTTGTAAACAATGTATGCGATCATTGTCAAGTAACTACAGTTATTTGTTGATTGTGTGCCTGCATAAGGCTTACTTTAAAACCTTTATTTGGAAGCCTTCCAGCAAACTTTTTCAACTTTTTCTTTCAAAAGACACTATACCACTATTACCTTAATGTCTATGTAAAATGTGAACGTTGTAGCCCCACCCGTTTGGGCAGAATCGCTGGGCAATTGAAACTGACGAATTAGACCGAAGTAGTATAGCAGTAAGTCATCGCGTTTTATGACGGCTGGGTAACACATCGAAATCACCCCAACTTGCTGTATAAGGTGCCCGAGTGTGTAGCGCACCGCGGCTTGGCTGCGGCGCCTTAACGGGCACCTATAGACAGACACTCCAAATTTCAAGACGAGCTCTGGCGGTCGATAACGCGCACGTCTATCATAATATGATAACGGAGATAAACTTTCTAAATTTCTAATTAAAAGTATAAGTTATGTAGAAAGAATGCCAATTAGCTGGAATATATTGGTTTGAGATAGGATCCAACAGCTTAACTTCGAAAAGGTGATGGTGGCTGCAGAATTACTTGAAGAATAGTGACATACATATAATATACAAAACACAGAAAAACACGATACGTTTCGACACAAGGTCTTATTCACTCAAGAGAGAAAGGAAAATGGCCACTGACTGCAAAAATCAAACACAGAAAAGAATACAAGAATCCATGCGGCACAATATGACTTACCTTCGGTTCAAACACCCTATAGTTTCTAGCGTCCTAATTTGTTCACCTTCATTTCAATTTTATTCTAGTTCCCATTTTAGATGTCAAGAGTGGATTCAAGCAACGATTGTTGGATTTGGACAATTTGGACAAAGTGTGTGGCCCACACTGACTAATAAAATCCGTCCTCCTACGTCTCGACTCTCACGTAGAGAAGAGTACCCCGTCTGGGCCCGGGGTAGAATTGGCCCAGAGCATGGCTCTGCTAATCGTAAAAGGCGATTCAAGAGAAAAAGTCCACCTCGCAAACATCAGCTAGAAAGAGCGGAGTATCTTACTCCCTTAAACTAGAGGCGAGCTCTGGCAATCGTCGTCGGGGACCTTGCCCCCTTCCCTTGACGACCCCCCGGCGACAATGACAATGACACAACGGAACGATGACAAAGACGATGACGACCGCGACGTGAGAAACCCCCTTTCCTCCCCTTACCCGTGGCTGGTTTTGACCAGCATGGGCCCCTCCCCCCCCCCCACTTAGGCTAGAGTGGTGCATTATGACCTAACGGTTGACGCGTCCTTAATCCAAATAAACAAAAGTTGGTATTGTCCAGAATTCGAATAGGCCACACACGCCTAACTCACGGATATCTCTTAACCAGAGAAAAGGTTATTCCTAGATGTGACACATGTGATAGCAGAATGTACCAAATATGATGCCTTGCGCACGCAATTTCATCTCTCCCAATCATATGAAGAATTTCTGTCATATTATGATAACGGCGACAAACTTTCTAAATTTCTCACCCAAAGTAATCTATTTAACAAAATTTAATTTATATCATAGGGGCTACACATTATTTAAATTTATTTATTTCCATTCTCACAAATAACTTTTATTTTGCTATTGCTATAATCATTTTTTTCTTTTCTTATATGATACACACCAAGATATTCATTCATTAATTCATAATAATTTATGTAACAAAATTTATTTCAAATCATACACAATTCTTTAATTTCTTTATTTCCATTTCAATAAATAACTATTGTTTTGCTATTACTATCATCATCATCATCATCATCATCATTTCGTTTTCTTATTATTATTCTTATTCTTCCAATGCAGAAGGTCCAGGGTTCGATTCCCGCTAAAGTCAGAAGTTTTTTAACTTCTGATTTGGACTTAAGTCCATCAGTTCTTGTCTTAGGAGTTTCTAAACGGTGACTTTGGAGCCGTCCTAGCAACGAAGCACATAATAAATTTCAGAGTTGTTCTGAATCGGCCTTGTTGATTCTGGCGTTGATTCGCGGGAGTTCGCACTGTCCATACCACTGATTGCTATATTTCCTATTAAAAATATCGATCTTTGGTTGGTTATCGCTCACTCGTCGATTGCGTCGGGGCCTACAGGGTTGGCTTGGTCGCTTTGATTTAAAGTCTCCCACTGAAAATCAGTTATATAACTGAGTGGGTAGACTCTAAATAAAATTTATTTATTTATTTATTTTATTCATATATACACTTAGAACAAATCCAATCATCAAACACACCATTAACTCATCTCAACAACACTCTATATCACAGGCGGTGTAATATGACCTATCCGGTTGGGTTCAATCGCACTTGTTTCTCACGTTGTCGTAACTGCTTTTCGTTCGACTTTTGCCCTTTTCATCTTGTATGAAAAACTTATTTTATATGTTAATTGGCAAACGACGACAAATTCGTAAATGTGTCGAACTCCGTCTGGAGCTGGGGAAATTGGCCCAAAGCATGGCTCTGATAATCGTAAAAGGCGATTCAAGAGAAAAAGTCCACCTCGCAAACATCAGCTAGTTACAAGGGTAGTATATTTCTCCCCGAATCTAGAGGCGAGCTCTGGCAATCGTCGTCGGAGACCTTGCCCACTTCCCTTGACGACCCCTCGACGACGATGATGACAATGACAACACGAACGATGACAAAGACACTGACGACCGCGACGTGTTAAACCTAGGCTTATGTGGCGCATTAAACCCTTACGGTTGACGCGCCCTTCTCCCAAATAAACTAAAACTGTCACCTGCAGCCACGTTCATCGTATGATGGAATAATTAAACACTGTAGAGTTGCATTTTGTATACATTTATTTAATTTTCATGTTTATTGGTCCGTAATATACTAGCTCCAACGAAAGAATGCAAATGCTTTGTGGTGGTGGGGGTAGTATAAATGCGCGGTAAACAGAATGACGCCTTTGTGAATGAAGCGTGAGCAAACATTTTGTGTACTATGTCACGAAGCTCCTCCGTGTGCTAGATCCACGCTGAGCTAGCGTGAATAGAGTTGACAAAGTTGTTATGTTGGGAAAACAATTTCGAGCTACCTGCATTCTTTTATTGGGACCACTTTAAACATCATAAATAAATATTATTTACATCATAATGTTTTTTCCCTGTAATGTTACAAATTTTTTATTTTGCCTAGATGTTTAACTTATTAAAATGACGTAGCCTATTTATTATCAGTGTAGTATATTCATTCAGGCTTGTAACTTCTCAACGAGAATGATCCTCTAGCAGCCGTACATGGCGTGGAGCTTGGCGATGTCGCTGTTACTCAAACCGTTGCGTTGTCCAATCACCGCGTTGGGATCCTAGAAGCAGCATAGACGGCCATCTTGTTAAATAGTAGAAAGAACAACATAAAACTATACAAATACATCGGTTGTTCGAGGTTGGGCCTACTTATTTAACAAAGTTAAATTTTTGAAAACCACAACAAAATAGACATGTTGTATATAAAGGATGAGATAAGATAATAAATAATTGTCGCACATAAAAAGCTTGGGGAATTAGTGAAAATTATCCGTTTGGTGGCAGATTTACTGTCCGTTACGGACCCCCCTTACCGCCCATTACCAGTGCCTGGTTCTGACCATCATGGGCCCTTCTTCCCCCTATCCTTTAGACTATGGTGGCGCATTAGGACCTAACGGTAGACGCGCCTTAATCCAATTAAACTTCACTGAGCACAAAACACATATTCTAATTCTAACGTAACATATTGGTGCAAACCATAACCCAAGAATAAGCCTCTGCACGTCAAAGTCCAGTTTTCTCGAGCTCATCCAACAGTCTTAAGCTGTGTATGGTAAATATGGTGAATAAAAGCCAACCATTATTAAATATGTCAATGCTACTTGTCCTCGTCCTCCTACGTCTCGACTCTCACGTAGAGAAGAGGTGATATTGTCCAGAATTCGAATAGGTCACACACATCTAACTGACGGATATCTCTTAACCAGAGAAAAGGTTGGTCCCAGATGTGAAACGTGATGTACCTTTAACCGTAGATGATATGCTAGCATAATGTACCAAATATGATGCCTTGCGCACGCAATTTAATCTCTCCCATTCATATAAAGAACTTCTATCATATGATGTATTGGGCATGTATGTATATGTTCCTATGAAATAAGATTTATTTAGTTGTCCTCCTTTATAAATAGTTTTTTTAACTGAATAAGATATAGGTTGAATGAATATATGATAACGTCAATTAAATTTCTAAATTTCTCATCCAAAGTAAACTATAAAACAAAAATTAACTCACATCATGCACATTTCTTTAATTTATTTATTTCCAATCAAATTATAAACTTTTGTTTTGCTATTACCATCATTTTATTTTCTTGTATATACACTTAGAAAACAATCAAATCATCAAACACACCTGCATTAACTCATCTCATCACCTTTCAATATTACGAGCGGCGCAATATGACCTAACCGTTTGAGGCGCCCTAGCTTCTCACGTCGTCGTTTTGCGTCCGCAAGAATGACTATAACGACAAAAACTATATGAGATACCTCTAATTAATATCTCGTAGGCTAGAGTAGAGTAAATAAACAACTACATTATCACAGGAGGCGCAATATGACCCAACGGTTGACGCGTCCTTAAACCTTATAAACATAAACCCAACGGTTGACGCGCCCTTAAACAAATGAACTAAATCCACTCTCACCTTGGGCACGATGGTCCTCTGTCCGTTGGACGAGAACGCAGTCTCCCCATAATGCATCACGCTCCCGTAGTCGTACCTCACCCCGAAGTCCGTGATCATGGAGGACGGGTACTTGTCGAAGTTGGACTCGGTTCCTGGGGAACAATGATCAAGATAAAACACTCGTAAAATAACCAAAACAATAGGGAACTTACACAATCCCATATTCGATTACTTCAAATATATCCTTGTTTTACATCGTCCAATAAAAAAAAGTCCATCTCGCAAACATCAGCTAGTAAGAAGGGAGTGTATTAGTCCCTGAAACTACAGGCGAGCTCTGGCAGTCGTCGTCGGGGACACTTGCCCTTTCCCTTGAAGACCTCCCCGACGACTATGACAATGACACAACGAACGATGACAATGACGAAAACAAAGGCGATGACGACCGCGACGTGAGAAATCTCCTTTTCTCCCCTTTCCCGTGGCATGTTCTGACCAGCATGGACCCCTTCTCCACATATGCACTAAGCAAGAGTGGTGCATTATGACCTAACGGTTGACGCGTCCTTAATCCAGATAAACCAAAATGACTCACCTGATTGGATGTTCTGCCAGTTAATGGTGACGTAATCGTCCCTGTTAGTGGCGCTCTGCTGGTGGTAGAAGCCGAGTGCGTGGAGTAGTTCGTGTAAGATCGTGCCTTGTCGGCTACCCTCGTGTGTGCTACAGCTACACAACTCACCTTCCTCAATGTTATCCCACATAATGATGACGTAATCGTCCCTGTCAGTGGCGCTCTGCTGGTGGTAGAAGCCGAGAGCGTGGAGCATCTCGTGCACAATGGTGCCGTGGTAGATGCAACCATTGAACTGAAGATTCAGAATTTGTTGCTGAAATTAGAAAAAGAAATATGATTTATACATTGTCAACTAAATTAGAACAACTGCGCAAACATCAGCTAGTAGTTAGGGGGGATTACTTCCCGAACTCTCGTCTGGGCCCGGGAGTTAGGGGGGGGGGGGGGGGGGGCAGAGCGTGGCGTGAAAATCTTAAAAAGCGAGAAAACAGTAATAGTACATCTCACAAACATAGCTATAGTGTATAAAGGGGAGTATATCCTCTGAATCTAGTGGCGAACTCTGGCGGTCGATGTCGGGGACCTTGCCCCCTTCCCTTGACGACCTGTCCAACGACGACGACCCAGACAACACGAACGATGACAAAGACGATCACTAACCCATTCCCCTAACCGTGGATAGTTCTGAACAGCACGGGACTTTCCCCCCACATCCCCTAGACTAGAGTGGCGCATTATGACCTCACGGATGACGCGCCCTTAATCAAAATAAACGGCTCAGTCTTAACTCGGCTATTCTTAGCTCGCCTACATCAATTAGTAGTGGAATTTCAGGTGTAATTGCCCCGCTTCCAAGAACCACGTATCTACTTTAATTGGTCGTAGGAGGGGTTTTCTTGCCTCGCCTACGCCAATGGCAGCGAGCCTTTCAAATGGTTATGCGACCTGACCGGCAAGTTTGAATTGTTCCGAAATTTAACGTTAACTTGGCACTTCCCGGGCAGAATTTCGGCCACCAATATAACACGTCTCTCTTCGATGCGCCAGGCAATTATCACCGTCAACTGCCCAACGCGCCCAGTATCAAGTACCAAAATATTAACAATAGACTACAAAATTTAGAATTATATGGCTACAGATTGGTGACTCGCCTATTATGATGCAGTTAAGTACATCCTCACGGATGTGAGGGTGGAGTATCCATGTTGTAAAGAGGCTCAAGTGCATACTTGGGGAAGGAACTTTTAAAATTAACGAGTTCCATTTTTCTGTAACATTTTAAGGAGCGCGGTCCTTTTTAGTGTTGAGGAACTATTAAGTGATTAAGTTAAAACTTCAAGGGAATTTTTTAAGAAAGCTTTACTTCTTTTATGAGGAACTTGAACATTTTATTGGTAAAGATATAAAAAGAAACTTGAACTTTTTTAACGATATTTTTTTAATTGATGAATTGAATATTTTAACAGTTCTCTTTTACCAAGTATGCTCAAATGTACGCGCACTGTTTGAGTAAATGAAGGCTGCAGTTGACAGACAACCTTGTATTAAATAAAAAATATATTAAAAAGGCACAAAGTGAGCAACGTTTCGAGCAAAACTCTATCTGGGAAGTGCCATGTCAACGTTAAATTTTGGAATAATTCAAACTTGCCGGTCTCGCATAACCATTTGAAAGGCTCGCTGCCATTGGCGTAGGCGAGGCAAGAAAACCCCTCCTACGACCAAGTAAAGTAGATAAGAGGTTCTTGGAAGCGGGCAATTACAACTGAAAAACCACTACTAATTGATGTAGGCGAGCTAAGAATAGCCGAGTTAAGAACGTACCAAATAAACAAACTACCAACCACAAGAGAAACAATTAACAGACAGTTTAACTAAAATATAGATAATCGTAATGTTAAAATTAAGAGATGTCTACAAGAATATTGATCTAATGGGGAAAAATATGTTAGCTGAATGTACTAAATATGATGCCTTGCGCACGCAACTCGATCCCTCCCAGGCATATGAAGAACTTTCATCATATTAAAACGGCGACAACATTCTAAATTTTGCATTCCTAGTAACTTATTTAAATAAATTTAATTCACATTAAACACATTTCATAAAATTAACTCAAACAATAACTTTTCTTTATATTTACTCTCATTACTATCATTTATACTTTTATAAACTTAAAAAAATTATCATCAAACACACCAATAATTCATTTCATTAACTTGCTATATCATAGGCGGCGCAATATGACCTAAGCGGTTGAAGCAACCTGGATTCTCACGTCGTCATGACTTCTCCAATTGATAGGACTTGACCGTTGACGCGTTCTTAGCATAAACATTTTTAAAGCTACCGTACACCACCCTTACCCCTCCAATCCTGCCGACGTACGAGTAGCACCCTCCTGCTGTTCCCTGGATATACACGTAGTTACTGTCGCTGCTCCCAGCCTCCCTGAACCTGATGCAAGTGCGGGACTCGTACTCGGCGATAGCAGCCATGATGGCCGCGCGCTGGGACGCGTCTGAAAACAAGATCGTGACGTTATTAGTGACTACTCACCGACATCTCCTGAGATGTCGACGTCGGAGACCTCTCCTCCTTCCCTTGACGACCTCCCGACGACGACCACCATGACAACACGAACGATGACGAAGACGATGACAACCGCGACGTGAGAACACCAGTTTCCTCTTCCTCTACCCGTGGCTGGTTCTGACCAGCATGGGCTCAACCTCCCCATATCCCCTAGGCTAAGAGTAGTGCATTATGACCTGACGGTTTACGCGCCCATAATCCAAATAAATAACAAATCAATAACATATTATTTCTTCATAAATTGAAGTTAAGTAAAACAAACAATACTTTATTTTGATATTAATATCTCCACCAGCGTATTCTTTTGTTTTATAAACTAAGAAAACATTGTATTAATAATCAAAACCTGTGTCTCTCTCCTCTCTTCTCTGGATATCTCTTAACCAGAGAAAATGTTATTCCCAGATGTGACACATGTGATGTACCTTGAACCGTACATCATATGCTAGCAGAATGTACCAAATATGATGCCTTGCGCACGCAATTTAATCTCTCCGATTCATATGAAGAACTTCTATCATAATATAACGGCGACTAACTTTCTTTAAATTTTTCATCCATAGTAATCTATTTAACAAAATTTTATTCACATCATACACATTTATTTATTTTATTTATTTTCATTAACATACATAACTTTTATTTTGCTATTACTTTCATCATCATCAATTTATTTTGTTATTTATACACTTAGAAAACATCTAATCATCAAACACACCATTAACTCATCTCATCAACTTTTATTATCACAGGCGGCGCAATATGACCTAACCGGTTGAAGCGCCCTAGTTTCTCACGTCGTCGTCGATGGTACAAAACATCGTTGTTCTTTTAACTATAATATTCGTGAAATAAGATCAATCGCGATATCTCGTCGACATATTGAGATCGTGGCCTTTGAAGCTGATCGTTAAGTGATGAGCGTCATACTTGACAGTTTGTTAAGTAAAAAATAGCCTCGTCTTGGCCCGGAGTAGAATTGGCAAAGAGCATGGCTCTGTTAATCTTAAAAGACGAGGAAAGAGATAAAGTCCACCTCGCAAACATCAGCTAGTAAGAAGGGTAGTATTTTACTACCCGAAACTAGAGGCAAGCTCTGGCAATCGTTGTCAGGGACACCTCCCCTTTCCCTTGACGACCTCCTCGACGACGACGACAATGACAAAACGAACGATGACATAGACGTCGACGACCGCAACGTGAGAACCCCCCCCCCCCCCCTTCTCCCCCTACCCGTGGCTGGTTCTGACCAGCATGAGCCTCTCCTCCCCATATCCCCTAGGCTATAAGAGTGCGCATTATGACCTAACGGTTCACGCGCCCTTAATCAAAATAAACTTAAACATGAAGAACCTATTACATTATATCTATTTCAGAATTTTAACTTTCTCTTTTTAAACTTGTTACTTAACGATTATTTAACGCGTGCTGTGGTGATAAGAGTGAGATGATTGACATTTGTATTCTTATCTTTATTGATTGCATTGTTTTTTCTTTTTGTTTTTTACTATTAATCGTCTGAAGTCTATGTGGTGCACAGTTTTACTGTAAGCGCAATCATTTTCAAGATGTCAAGAGTGGAACCAAACAAACGATTGTTGGATTTGCGAAAGATATTTTGGGATGTGTTACAAAATAATAAATTGCATAGTTCACTGGCTATAGCACCTCTTGAACCGCCTGCCTCTTGACTCTCACGTAGAGAAGAGGTGGTATTGTCTACAATTCGAAAACGCCACACCCCCGTCTGGGCCCGGGGAAGAATTGGCCCAGAGCATGGCTCTGCTAATCGTAAAAGGCGATTCAAGAGAAAAGTCTCCTCGCAAACATCAGTAAAGGCGAAATATCTTACCCCCCAAACTAGAGGGAGCTCGGGGCAATCGTCGTCGGGGACCTTGCCCCTTCCCTTGAGACCCCCCGGCGACGATGAAAAAATGACACAACAACGATGAAAAAGACGATGCGACCGCGAGTGAAAACCCCCCTTTCCCCCTTCCCCTGAGGGTTTGACCAGCATGGGCCCTCCTCCCCCCCCCCTTGGGCTAGAGGGGGGCTTTAGACCAACGGTTGACGCTCCTTAATCCAAAAAACCAAAAATCGATAACGCCACACTTGGTCTTGCTCACGGAAATTCACTTAACTAGAAAAAAAAGTTTTCCCAGATCTGACGCATGTGGACTTTAACCGGAATAAATTGCTACCCCCTACCAGAATAAGTAAATTGTCCCTTGCGCACGCAAATTTATCCCCCCAAATCTAAAAGTACATAAATAATCAAACATAACTTTTTATTCAATTTATAACATATTTGCTATTATAATTCCCGTCTTTTCGTTTAAATTTAGAAAAAAAAATTTAATCATCAAACACACCTAAACCATTTCATGAACTAAACAATATTAAGGGCTCGATCCCTAACAGTTAAGGCCTTTAGCTTCCACGCGCGTGAGTAGAAAATGTTTGGGGATGGGGAGGAAAAACAGTTGCAGGACAAGGTTTTTAAACAATACCCTCGGGCCCCCAAGGTAGAATTGGCCAGAGCAGGCCTGCTAATCGTACAACCCGATTCGAGAAAAAGTTCACCTCCCAAACATCAGCTAGTAGGGGCAGAACTAGTACTAGAATAGTAAAACTAGGGCGAGCAATGGAAATCGTCGTCGGGGGGGAAACCTCCCCCTTCCATTGGGCGACCTCTCCGACGACGATGACAATGACACAAACAAACATGACAAAGATGAGACCGGGGGGGGGGGGAAGTGAAAAAATCCTTCCCCCCTTCCCGGGCTGGTTCTGACCGGCATTGCCCTCCCCCCATACCCAAGCTAGAGTGGTGCATTTTGCCCTTTCGCCATTTATCCAAATTAGCTAAAAAAAATTTTGATTATAAAGAATATATTTTGTTATAGGCTTTCGTGTTTCATGGTTTTTTTTATGTTAATTTTAGGGAAAATAATCACGTAATACAGAATGTTTAAAACAATATTTAATTAAAACTAAACGTTTCAAAAGATAGGCTTTCTTTTTCAAAGAGTTGGTATAAAAAAAAAAAAACAAACATCGCTATAGTTTTGTAGGGGGTTAAGTATTTTATAAAATTTAACCCAAAGTAAATTTGGATTACATTACCTTATGGTATCTGCAACGAAGAAAAAAAAACTAAGATACATAACTTTTTTTTCCTTCTTGCAACGCAGTTTCCCAAAATTCTCACAATCATTGTTTTCTTCCCGAAAGGGGCAATAATGTTTGTTGTAGGTTTTCGGATTAGGGTTTAGTTTTTTAACTTTACAAAAATAATCACACTTACGAATTTTTAAAACAAATATTAATTAAAAACGTTTCAAAAGACAGGCTTCTTTTTCAAAAAAGAGTTGGGTAAAAAAAACAATAAAAACAAAAACAGCATTAAAAACCTTAGGTTTTGTTTAAAAGTTGTCAAGAGCATTGCGCGTAAGTATGGTTCCGATTCGACCCACGGTGAGTACTTTTTGAAATTTCGTCTAAAACAAAACATTTCAGTTGTATGAAATTTTGTGAAATTTTACCATGACAACACGAACTATAACAAAAAAAATGAAGCCACGCGTGAGAACCCCATTTTGCCCCCACCCATGGCGGTTCTTACCCGCTTGGGAAATTTTCCTCACCATATCCCCTAGGTAGAGTGGGGCATTAGACCTAACGGTGGACGCACCCCTTATGCAAATAAATTTTTAAAAAGGATACAATTTTTAGAAAATGTAATAATATTAATTTTTTGTGTTTCCATACTAACATTGAATGGGATCATAAATAAAAAATAAAATTTTTAAATATTTTTTTTTTTTTTTGTTAAACTATTTTTTTTTAAACCCCATACCCCAAAAAAAATTTTATTTTCCCCCATAATCTATAGCACAATACTACACAAAGATGACCGTTTTTCAAAATATATTTGGTGCTGTATTTTCACAAAATTTTTTAAAAATTTACCAGAAATTTGCAAAAAATTGGTGTTTTTTGGAAATTTTTAAATGGGCTTCAACCTGCTCTTTTTTTTTCCACAATATACTGAGATTGTACAAATCTTTAAAAAAAAATTTTTATTATCGGCTTGAAAACTGTCCCACAATATACTCTCAAAACACGTAAAAGTAGCACTCCAAAATCCCCCCCCTTTCGAAATAAACATTTTTGAACGAACTATTTCCCAAAATTTAAAAAACCCCAAAATAATATGGGAAAAATTTTTTACGAAAAGGCTGTAGGTACTCAAAAGGCCGTTTTTTTTATCAAAATTTACAAGGTCACGGGGTATAAAGATCGCCCATTTATTTCTTATGGGAGATTTTTGCAAGGGGGACCTAGTTCAAAAAAATTAAAGTCTGAAAATTTTCATTTCGAGTCATGGTGGAGCCAATAATGTTTCTGTCAATTGTTTAATTCATTACTAGTTATCCTGTTTGAAATATATTTTTTAAGTAATGTATATTATTATATACTTATTATATTTATTATTTATTATGGTAAATAATTATTTAAACATTGGAATTGTGAAATAAATTAATCGCATTGAGCTCACCAAAGTGCGTGGCGATCCTGTAGACCAGGGTGCGGTCCGGCCAGTAATAAGCGGGGTTAAGAAGCCCGTTCTTGGGCTACCCCATCCTTGAAGACATGTCCCCTTTGGAATTTCCCCCGGATCTTTCCCCAAGGTTTCCCAGGTTCATGTTCTTCCCAGGGGAAGAGCGTGGAGGCCCCCGGGAGTGCGACCACCAGTAGACAAGGAGCAGGCGAGACATTGTAAAGAATGAGGGCGGGAACGCTGCCACCACTTTATATAAATAGGGGGCTTTGGTTTAACCTGGTGGGGGGGGCGTCCGAGAATTCATACCTTCAAGTTGAGCGAGTACTCTAAGAAAAGATATTCGCATAAATAAATCATATCAAAAAATCCATTGTTTTTTATTGAATAACAGCTGATAATAATCTTAAAATTTGATAAATCGATGTAATTCGACCAGAAATTTAACTTTGAGAAAAACAATGACTGATGTATTATTTTAATAAGTAACTAGGTTTTTTCAACAAATTTTTACACTCTAATTTATTCAAGTAAAAAGATAATCCATAAAAATAAACTTGGTAATACCAGTAGTACAAAAAACATGACAAAGACGTGACGCCGGAGTGAAAACCCCCAAACTTTCCTCCCCAAAACCCCGAGGCTGGTTTTCTGAACGCATGGGTCCTCCCCCATATCCTCGCAAAACATCAGTAGTAAGAAGGTGTATATTACTCCCCCAAATCTAGAGGCGACTTGGCAACGTCGTCGGGACTTCCCCCCTTCCCTTGACGCCCCCTCGACGACGCGACAATGACACCACAAACGATGACAAAGACAATGACGACCCCGTGAGAAAAACCCCTTTCCTCCCCTTTCCCTGGTGGTTCTGACCAGATGGGGGCCCCCCTCACCAAATTTTCTAGAAAGAGTGGTTTCATTATACCTTACGGTGAAAGCGTCCTAAATCCAAATAAAACAAAAAAAAAAAACTCATACCCCCCAAGCTGGATTGGGGGATTTTGACCAAACGGTTGACGTACCCTTAAAAAACTGTTTGAAGTAGCAAAATTTTTTTCTTTTGATGCGAGTTTGATTAATGTGTTAAGAAGAAATTTTATACGTATCACTATCGACTCCCTCACATCAACTTTTAAAATTTTTATAAATTTTATCAACTAAGAACCCATTAAAATCAAAAAAACAAAAACAGTTAAATTATTAAAAATGAGCGTAGCGAACGTAGTCTACAACGCAAGTCGAAGGGCCATTTTTTTTGATTAATTTTTTTTGTTGTTGGTTTGGTTTCCCTACGGCCCTAGGGGAAATAGATGAATGAAAATTTAAAAAAGACATCCGTGACCAGGTAACGGAAAGGTTAAGAAAATGTGCAAAAAACCGGCGATTTAAACCTACTTTTTTTTGAAAAAATAATTTTTTTTGGTTTTTTGTCAGTCTGGAAAATTGCAGCATTGCCCAAGGGTTTATCGAACTTGACGCTCAAGAAAATCCCAATTCCGCTGGGGTGAGTTTAATTCCTTGAAATCTTTACAAGTGATCATAATTAGAGAAGAGGTGTTAATGGTATTGTCCAGAATCCAAAAGGCCCCACACTCAAAGTCCCCGGGTTATTATTTTCTACAATTTAGAAATTTAAAAAATCCGCCCCAACCCGGGGTTCGAACCAGGGTCTCCCGGGGCGTTTTTTAAATTTCTGAATGTAGTAAATAATAACAATTACACCAATGGGGGTGTTTCCCCATCAACCAAAAACGAGAAAAAAGTCACGGGGCATCTCTTATCTAGAGAAAAAAGGTTATTCCCAGATGTGACACACCCATGTGATGTACCTATAACCATACATCATATGCAAGAAGAATGTATCATATATGATGCCTTGCGCACGCAATTTGATCAATCCCAATCATAAAAAGAACTCTATCATATGATAACGGCGACCAACTTTCTAAATTTCTCATCCAAAGTAATCTATTTAACAAAATTTAATTCACATCATACACATTCTTTAATTTATTTATTGTTTTGCTATTACTATCATCATCATCATCATTTTATTTTGTTATATATACACTTAGAAAACAATCTAATCATCAAACACACCATTAACTCATCTCATCAACTTTCAGTATCACAGGCGGCGCAATATGACCTAACCGGTTGAAGCGCCCTAGTTTCTCACGTCGTCGTCGTCGGTAATAGCTTTGTTTTCCATTGTATTTTCACAGATGATAGACTACACTGCGTTATATGCATTTCAAAACATAATCAATAATTTTTTTAATACAATCCAGAAATTACATAATCTTTCCCGACCAGGGGATTGAACTTGGGACTCACACATTTCAGGTATAAGGGCACCTTGGCCAACTAGACTAGGGAAACGCCAAAGTCGTTGACAGACGAATAAGCGAATCATGTGTTGAGTACCCGGGAACATTTGCATTAAAGTTTGATAATTATAAAGGTTTAAATAATAGGATTTTGAGTTAAGTTGGTATAAGGGCGCGTCAACTGTAGAGCCATAATGCGCCACTCTAGACTATGATTGGCTATAGGGAGGCCTAAGGTTTGGGAAAAGAGAATGTTACCGGGTACTCATCACATTACTCACTCACACGTCTAACAACTTTGTCGTTTTCCTAGTAACTTAAATGTTCATGAGAAAGTCAATGTTTTCAATATCTTCTTGAATTAAAGAAACATAAAGGAAGTTACAGAAGATTGTTTTTATAACTTGGTACAATGCCTGCGGTCTATACGCCCAGAATTTGTTATAATACATCATTCGAACATGAAAACCTTCACAGATAAATAGATTCAAAGTAAGGTTTAAAATAACTTAAATGCTTGATTACAAAACGCCAAGTCCATGATTAATTATGATTGAAAACTGATTGTGGTTATTAATCAATATTATTGTGTTACTTTGTTTTCAGCCCAATCCATCAAATAGGATGCACATATCAAAATGACTTCAAACATTCAAGGTCTAGATGAGTTTCATAACCACTTTAAATTAATAAAGCAGTTCTAAAAAAATTTCAATATCACAAGCTGCGCAATATGACCTAACCGGTTGAAGCGTCCTAGTTTCTCACGTCGTCGTCGTAAACATATGTTTATAATGCTTAACTTAGGCCTAATATTTATAATCAATCAACTGTTCATACTCAAAAAACTATGACGACCGCGACGTGAGAACACCCTTTCCTCCCTCCATCCGTGGCTGGTTCTGACCAGCATAGGCTCCTCCTCCCCATATCTCCTTGGCCAGAGGAGTGCATAATTACCTAACGGTTACCACGTCCTTAAACCAAATAAACTAAATCACCCTTATAAGATGGTCCGCCCCCAACAAATATAAGCCACGCGCCAATGATATACCGCCTCTGTATTATAAACTGTTGGGATCAAGCTGGCCCCACACACTCAAACATATCGTACAAGTTGCTTGACAACAGCCGTGTTGTGTGACAAGCATGTCGAGTCCCCACACGTGAAACCGATGTGCGTAGATACAGCGGAGGGTGACATCCGGCCAATCCCTAGGACCACCTCAGCAGAGGCAATTCCTTGCCTTCGAAAGCACGCAAAAAAGAATGGCTCCTGCATTATCCAAGCATGAACTTCCGTGTCCTTTTGTTTTTTTGGAAGCTGGAAATACATTACCAAAAAGAGATAATTGAGCAAGGCGTAAAATATGGGTCAGAGCGTGGTTGCAAAATCGTAATTTTCATTCACATCTGGTTCTAGTAAATGAACTAAAAGCTTTTGCGCCTAAAGATTTTTAAAATAATTTACGTATGAATGACGCACACATTATTTAATTTAAATGTTGTATTGTATTCGTATTAGATTGTAGAGCTCTCTTCTACACCCCCGTCTGGGCCCGGGGTAGAATAGGCCCAGAGCATGGCTCTGCTAATCGTAAAAGGCGATTCAAGAGAAAAAGTCCACCTCGCAAACATCAGCTAGTAAGAGGGGAGTATATTACTCCCCGAAACTAGAGGCGAGCTCTGGCAATCGTCGTCGGGGACCTTGCCCCTTCCCTTGATGACCCCTATTACACCACGAACGATGACAAAGACAATGACGACCGCGACATGAGAACCCCCTTTCCTCCCCTTACCCGTGGCTGGTTCTGACCAGCATGGACCCCCCCCCCCCCCCCCCCTAGGTAAGAGTGGTGCATTATGACCTAACGGTTGACGCGTCCTTAATCCAAATAAACAAAAAAAAATCTCTTCTACAAGTACATGAAATCTGTCATACACCCGACAGTGGCAACTTCGTTGGTCTTGTTGTTAGCGTATCTGCTTCCAATGCAGAAGGTCCAGGGTTCGATTCCCGCCATAGTCAGAAGTTTTTTAACTTCTGATTTGGACTTAAGTCCATCAGTTCTTGTCTTAGGAGTTTGTAAACGGTGACTTTGGAGCCGTCCTAGCAACGAAGCACATGATAAATTCAGAGTTGTGCTGAATCGGCCTTGTTGATTCTGGCGTTGATTCGCGGGTGTTCGCACTGTCCATACCACTGATTGCTATATTTCCTTTTAAAAAATAACGATCTTTGGTTGGTTATCGCTCACTCGCCGATTGCGTCGGGGCCTACAGGGTTGGCTTAGTCGCTTTGATTTAAAGTCCCCCACTGAAAATCAGTTATATAACTTGAGTGGGTAGACTCTAAATACAATTTAGTTATTTAGTTATTTATTTATTAAGACGTGACTACCATTAGCATGAATCAAACTATAATCAAAGCAATAAACTCATATTATTAACTACAATTCAGAAATTAAAAAGTTAAAATGTATCCGTCCTGATGGTCTAGTGGTTAAGACGCCTGTCTGGAATGCGGGAGATCCGTGGTTTGATTCCCGGTTGGGGCGGACTTTTTTTATTTCTGGATTGTAGTAAATAATATCAATTACACCTACGGGAGTGTTTCCCGATTAAACAAAGCGAGAAACAATTAACTCATGTATAACAGTCTCCAAACGCAAAGGAGATGATATCTTTTCGTACGAAATGTTTGAGTAGCTCCCCACACATTCAAACATGCTGTCAAGCGCGGTCAAAATATCAAGACGGTTTGAAAACTGCGATTTGCTTGACAACACGCTGACACGCCCCCCCCCCCCCCCCCCCCACACACTCAAACTTGCCGTCAGACACGATGTTGTCAAGCAACTTGCACTAAATGTTTTTAGTGTGTGGGGGCCGCTTAAAGTGGTATCTTGTGGACCTTGCCGCCCACTAGCTTAACAAGCCCCTCCCACCGGCTCTAAGCCCCGCCCACTGTATATAAAGTGGTGGCAGCGTAACCCGCCACTCATTTGTTTCCTTCCACGAGAATGTCTCGCCTGCTGTCCTGTCTGCTGGTGCTGGTCGCGCTCTCCGGGAGCACCCACGCTCTTCCCGTGGGAGACCAAGGGAACGCCTGGGAACGATCCGGGAAGTTCCAGGGGGACATTGTCTTCAGGGACGGGAAGGATTACAAGAATGGACTGCTGGATCCTGTCAAGTATTGGCCTAACCGCACTTTGCTGTACAAAATAGCGCCAGACCATTTCAGTAAGTTATCAAGTAACGTATTCATTTTTGTATTGCTGGCTATTGTTTCTGAGTTGGATTTTGTATTTTTTTCTCGCCCTCTTCAATAAGCAGCGGAGTATTTTACTACCCTTTCCAAAATTTATCACAGTCGACGTCGAAAACCTCTCCCCTCCCCTTGACGACCACCCCGACGACGACGACGACAATGACACTTTGAATGTTGACATAGACAAAGACGACCGTGACGTGAGAAACCTTTGTTTCCTCCCCCTAAACCCGTGGCTGGTCATAGGATTATCCAACCTACATCCACTATAGGCTAGAGTGGCGCATTTTGACCCAATGGTTCACGCGAAGTAAATCAAAATAAAGTAAAAACTTTAAAAGAAGCTCATCCAGATTGGCATCGACTAAAATCAAAACAACTTGTTAATAACTTAGCAAACATGTTTTTAAAGTCAACTTGTTATAAATTACAACATCCTCACTCCTCAGACGGAATATCAATAAGACTCACCTACCTGGTAGAAGCACCTTAAGTTTTTTTTAAAAATATATTGTACATTACTCGCTTACCTATGATTGCAATTTGATATTTCCCGACCTTATAAAGTACTTCTATCATAATGATAACGGTGACATTATTTGAAAATTTCTCATTCAAAGAAATTTGTTCAACCAAATTTCACATTGTCATCAGGTCACATCAAACACATTTTTAACGAAATAAATATTTTTTCTATTTATCAATATAATCATCAAACACACAATAAACTCATTTCATTAACTTTCAAAATCACAGGCGGCGCAATATGACCTAAAGGGTTGAAGCGCCCTAGTTTCTCATCGGTTTCTCATCTAGCGGCAAATAACTTTCTCTAGTCTTGTGTATTCTTGTGAAAGACTTCACAAGAACAGACAAGAATGTTTTTTGGCAAGAAACTTTTGAGTATGATCTAACAAGAATTCGCATGAATATAGACCAGATCCCACGAGTGACAAGATAAAGGCAGAATCAACATGACAAGAACCAAGAAGAACGCACAAGATCAACACAAGTTCTTGTCAATAACAAGAATAGGGTAAATTTCTCGATTTGGATGGTCGGGAAACACTCCCGTAGGTGGAATTGTTGATATTTAATACAATCCAGAAATTACAAAATCCACCCCGATCGGGATGGATTTTTTAATTTCTGGATTGTATTAAATATTAACAATTCCACCTACGGGAGTGTTTCCCGACTATCCAAATCGAGAAATATACCCTCGCTCATACCTGCGTAAGGTAATGACATTATAAATATGTTTGTTTGGTCAATTCAACAGCAACAGTTTTTCGATGCTTTATTGTTCCATCCATTCAAGTTCTATAATGTAACGACAATACAGAAGTTAAATAGTTACCGTCTCTGTGGTCTAGTTTGGCTAAGGCGTCCACCTGGAAAGTGGGGGACTCGGGTTCGTACCCCGATCGGGATGGATTTTGTAATTTCTGGATTGTATTAAATATTAAGAATAGGGTAATTCACACTAAAGTCGGTGTCAAGGGAAGGTTGCGCCGAGGCAGGTAAACTTCTCCGCCGCGCTCTTCCCCCACCATGCGGCTCGGCTACTGGACAGGATGAACGACTATTGACATTCCACAGAGATGGCCCGTCAAGATAATGGTAATTGGCTACATAAGAAATTTAAAAACTCGCAATTTCGTTGTTTTGTAATTTTATCGAATCATTTGGATTATTGAAGAAAAACTAACATACCCGATTTGATCACAAAAAACACCAGAAATTCAAGCTATGTAAACACATGTAATTAAAACACATGTATTTTTAGCTTTGGTGATAAGATTATGTTATAATCTATGTCCAAAATAGTGATGAGTAGTGAGTGATATGTGTTTTATGGTGAGTGGCAGAGTTGTGTTTTTTTGTTTGATAACAATGCGGTGACGAGAAGTGTTTATTCAATGTAAATAAACAATAAAACAGTGATGGTGAATTAAATGCATACAACAATTATCGAAATTATTTGGAATATTGAAGAAAAAACTACACAAAACACGTTTTGTTTTGTTTGTTTGTTTTGTTTTGTTATTATTTTAATTCCATTATGGAATAAATTAATAATAGTGTTCGATATCTTTTCAAATGTATTCAATTTAGATAGCTTACAGATCTTGAAAGTCCTGTAATTATATTATAAAGATGATCGATAGTTTTGTGATGTTTTTTTCCATAAGTTATCTTTATTTTCAAATATGCACTGTATGTGGCGTATTTAATGGTGCACCATTTAAATATGGTTTGAATTTTGCAGATGTTTAACATTGCCCTGTGGTTATTGAATCTTTGCTAGTCATACGATTTTATTTACTGAAAGGACACCTATTGTTTTATATTGTTTATGCGATTAATGTCTTAATATTTACAAAATTGTTGTATGCATTTTAATTCACCATCAGTTTTATTACGTTTATATTACATTGAATAACCTTTCATCTGTCAACCGTCATTGTTATCAAACATTTAACACAACGCCTGCACTCATCTGTCCTCACTCCACTCACTCATTCACTCACTCACTATTTCGACTAGATTATTACATAATCTTATCACCAAAGCTAAAAACTAAAATGCTTTTTTATTACATGTGTTTACATAGCTTAATTTTTGGTGTTTTTTTGTGATTAAAAACGAGGTATGTTAGTTTTTCTTCAATAATCCAAATAATTCGATAAAAGTTCAAAACAAAACGAAATTGCGAGAGTTTTTAAATTTCTTATGTAGCAATACCTTATCTTGACGGGCCATCTCTGTGGATGTCAATAGTCGTTCGCTCCTGTCGAGTAGCCGAGCCGCATGGTGGGGGAAGAGACGCGGGAGAAGTTTACCTGCCTCGGCGCGAAAACCTTCCTTGACACCGACTTAAAAAAAAATCACTAGATCACACTAATCACCAAGAGCGTATTTTACAAGAATTTTAAGTTTTGACTATCTGGGCCCGGGGTTATTTTGGCACAGACATGGCTTCCTTAATAATATATTTATAGGTTTTAAGCATAAGCCCGCTTTAAGGACATAGTTATATTAATCATAGGAGTTGTCGTAAAAGTTTGCCCACTGGGTTTTTAAAAACTTTTACGACAACTACTATGAATCTTTTAATTATATATATTACACCCCGAAACTAGAGCGAGAACGCTGGCAATCGTCAGTCTGAAAAAACACATCCCTCTTCCCTTGACCTCCCCGACGACGATGACAATGCACACAACGAACTATGACAAAGACGATGACGACCGCGACTTGAGAAATCCCTCTCTTCCCTCACCAGTGGCTGGTTCTGACCAGCATAAGCCCCTCCCCTCCCCCCCCCCTAGGTTAGAGTGGTGCATTATGACTTAACGGTAGACGCGCCCTTAATCCAAATAAACTTTTTTTAAACGTAACAAGTAATTAGAGCGGAGGGCAGCAAGCAACATTACCAAGAAAAGAGTTCATTCACACAAATCCCCGTAACACAACACGTAGTTATGTAGTGAGACACAATATAAGTTATTTAAATCAAAGAAAACGACGGTGAGACACAATTTGTCAGTAACAGATCAGACTTTACTTCAATATCGTTAAAGAAGGTTTTCATCGCCTTGTCTCTGCAGAATAGTTACATTTCCCAAAAAGTCTGAATGATAGTTTTACTGCTAGTTAAGACAAGGTACTAAAAAATAAGCCAAGTGTTTCAACTTTTAAGTACGTACATGCGCTGTTCTGTTGTTTCAGTCCGCTCATCTGGTGTTCGAACTATTCAATTTGGAGAGCAAAAAATTTTATACACCAACTGTTCTTTTCAGAAAACTATTTTAGCTATAGTCAAGTTATAGCTAAAGGTGTTTAGAAACTATGTCCAGAAAACCGATTCTTAAAATTTAATTTTGAACTAGATTGGTATATTACACTTTTATCCAAAAATCTAAATATAATTTTCCAAAAGTGAAGTTATGTCCCGCCCAAAAAAATTCACAATTTTTTTTCCTGTTATTTTATAGGCCTTCTTTCATTCAGCAAACTTTTCAGACATGTTTCTTCGACTTTCAAATTATCAGCCAGAGGTGGTACAATAGCCTTAACCAGAGAAAAGGTTATTCCCATATGTGACACATGTGATGAACCTTTAACCGTACATCATATGCTAGCAGAATGTACCAAATATGATGCCTTGCGCACGCAATTTGATCTTTCCTATTCATATGAAGAACTAACATCATATGATAACGGCGACAAACTTTCTAAATTTCTCATCCATACTAATGTATTTAACAAAATTTAATTCACATCATACACATTTCTTTAATTTATTTACATTCACATACATAACTTTTATTTTGCTATTACTTTCATCATCATCATTTTATTTGTTATTTATACACTAAGAAAACAATCTAATCATCAAACACACCATTAACTCATCTCATCAACTTTCATTATCACAGGCGACGCAATATGACCTAACCGGTTGAAACGCCCTAGTTTCTCACGTCGTCGTGAAGAGCAGATTTTAAAAGTGGTTAACTTTTTTTTTGTGTGAAATAAACGCGTTCATGGATGAGCATACGGCGGCCTATCTCCGTGAATTCCTACTTTAGAAATAAATCGGTCGAAGGCGATTTTTACTAGAAATCATTTCTTGATTGTTCCGTGAAACTTTCACCAATATCGGAGCAGCCGTTATGAAACCGATTGTACCACTCTTGCTATGATCTGGTTCTGTTCAGCATTCCCCGTCTGGGCCCGGGGTAGAATTGGCCCAGAGAATGGCTCTGCTAATCGTAAAAGGCGTCCACCTTGAAAATATAAGCTAGTAAGAGGGGAGTATATAACTCACCGTAACTAGAGGCGAACTCTAAGAATCGTCGTCTGGGACACATCCCCCTCCATTGACGACCTAACGACGACGATCTGACGATCAAAAATCTGTCCAGCATGGCCGCTTCTCCTAACCCCTATCCATTAGGCTAGAGTGGCTCATTATGACCAAACGGTCGACGAGCCCTGAATCCAAATTAGTTTAAACCATAAACCAGTGTGTTTAAATTTTGAATATATTTTCAGGGTATAACAAATACAATCAAGAAGAGTGTTTCGCCAAATAAGAACAAATACCATAGCATTACAAAACAACATTATAAATAAAGAATTAGTAAGTTATAATAAAACAATAACTTTTACAGAAATTGGTGAGTAGGCTTATAGGTGTGCAAATGATACAAAATGACCTTGAATTATAAAAGAAGTGTTCCCCATATCCCCATGTGCTTGAGCGGCGCACAACGAACAAAGGTTGACGCGCCCTCAATCCAAAAGATTCCCGTGTGGGCCCGGGTAGATTTTGGCCCAGAGCAAGGTTCTGCTATAATAGTAAAAGGCGATTAAAGAGAAAAAGTCCGCCTCAGAAATATCAGCTAGTAAGAGGGGAGTATTTAACTCCCAGAAACAAGAGGCAAGATCTGTCAATCGTCGTCAGGGAAACCTCCCACTTCCCTTGACGACCTCCCCGACGACGATGACAATGACACCACGAACGATGACAAAGACGATGACGACCGCGACGTGAGAAACCCCCCTTCCTCCCTTACCCATGGCTGGTTTCTGATCAGCATGGGCTTCCTCCTCCCCCCCCCCCTTAGGCTAGAGTGGTGCATTATGACCTAACGGTTGACGCGTCCTTAATTCAAATAAACCAAAATCCCTTGACGACCTCCCCGACGACGATGACAATGACACCACGAACGATGACAAAGACGATGACGACCGCGACTTAATATTTTAATTCACACCAACACATTTTTTTAAATCAAATTAATACGTTTTCTTTTTATTTATCACCATCGTCCATAATTTTATTTTCTCTTATCAACTTAATAATTTTCAAATAGAATATAAAATCACTTCATAGGCGGTGCAATATGACCCAACCGGTTGAAGCGCCCTAGTTTCTCACATCGTCGTCACGAAAGCCTTTGCGGCTGGGTTCTGACCAGCATGGGATCTTCCCCCCGCATCCCCTAGTCTAGAGTGGCTCATTGTGACCTAACGGTTGACGAGCCCTGAAACCAAATAAACAAAACAAAATACCTACTTGTCTTCACAAAATCGTATTTAAAGCTTGTACCAATCAACACATGGTTTTCCAGTGTGTTTCGATTTTAATTAAGTTTCAGGGTCAATCTAATCAGCAAACACACCATTAACTCGCATCTCATCAACTTTCAATATCACAGGCGGCGCAATATGACCCTACCGGTTGAAGCGCCCTAGTTTATCATGTCGTCGTAGTTTTCAGGGTACACAGACAATCTATAAGATTGTGTCGCTTGATTATTACAATAATAACAACAACATAGCATAAGATGAATGTTATTAGAAAAGAGCAAATACAAGGTCAACAAAATATAATTCCGTATCTAGTGCCCGTTAGGCGCCGCAGCCAAGCCGCGGTGCGCTACACACTCAAGCACCTTATACACCAAGCAGAGTTGGGGTGATTTCGAGGTGTTACCCAGCCGTCATGTAACGTGATGTGAACTTGAAAACTATCACAATCGAGGGATTTAGGTACCTGACAACACATGCCAAATTTTATTGGGGTACGATTATTCCTTCTTGGTGAAAAAATGACTTGAAACATGCTAAAAAATAAACTTTAAGGGAGGGTTAGCTACGCCTACTACTGCTAAAAATCTAATCCCGCCCGGCCCGCGATTCTGCCCGGACGGGTGGGACTACAATGTTCATTTTTTACTGGACATTAAGGTTATAAAAAAAATATAGTTCTTTTAAAAAAAAAATTTTAAAAAAGTTTGTTGGAAGGCTTCCAAAAAAAAGGTTTTTAAAAATAACCCTTTTAAAAACCATTTGGGCCCTACAATAAAACAAAAAACCATAGTTATTTGACACTTTTTGACGGTACAAGCAAAAATTTTGGGGCGGGAAAGTGCGAAAACGTAAACACAAATGGGGGAACATTAAAATGATTTTCTTTTTGTGGAACGGGGAAAAAGGTGTCATTATACTCTATAAAAAAAATCAGGCCCCCGCCCCCTGGCCTAGGCCCAGATGAGAAAAATTTTTAAAACAACATGTGGGTTTAAAAGGGTTCCATTAGGCTAAAGGGACTAGATAAATAAATACTTACATTAAAAGGTTTGACAAAGCCTACCCAAACCCCCTAGACCAGCACAACCAATTGTTCTGCCCAAACTTTCCCGCCAAATAAAATTTTTGGGATTACAAAAGCCTAATTCGTAACCAATAGAAATAAATTAGTGGGGTCTTTTCGACATTTTGTGCCCTTTTGAGAGGACAAGGGACTTTTTCTCAAGGGATTTGCCCTCTAAAAAGGGTTTTTAAAAAAAAATTTAAAGCCCCCATCCCCCTCGCGAAAGTTTTGGGCATACCCCCCCGGGGCCCCCAAAACCCAATAGGGGGGGCCGTTTACCACATCTGACACATTTTTTGCAAGGGTTTACCCTAGAGTATCGCGAGTATGTGGTTTTTAGGGGTTTTGGGGGTCGGGGAATTCTTTTTCTGAGTCGTTTGGCGATTAGACCCATTTTTTAAAGTTTTTAAAACCCAAAGGGGCCCGTCGTTTTGCAGTTTGGGGAATACCCATTTTCTCAAAAATGTGGGTAAAAATTTTCATAAAAAGACTCGAATAAAAACCCCTTTTCCACAAAATTTTGAATAATTGACAAAAGAGCTCTCAGATAGTGCTCAAAAAATCTAAAAAATTGGTCAAAACTTCAATAATAATACGAAAATAATTTTTGCTTTTTTTAAAAGACAATTTTAAGGATTTTTCAAAAAGTGCGGAAAAAGAGTGGCTATGGCACTAAATTTGAGAGCCAATGACGATTTCTAAAAGGATTTTTTCCTCTAAAAAGGGGTTTTAAAAAAAAATTTGGGCCCCCATCCCCCTCGCGAAAGGGGGGGGGGGGCCCCCCCGCCGGGGCCCAAAATCCAATATGGGGGGCCGTTTCCCACATCGGGACACTATTTTTCAAGGGTTTTTTAGCCTAGAAAAATCGCGTATTATGGGGTTTTTTTAGGGTTTTTAAAAGGGTCGAGGAAATTGTTTCTGAAGTGGGTTTTTGGCGATTGACCCTTTTTTAAAGTTTTAAAAACAAGATGGCCGTCGTTTTGAAGTTTGGGAAAAGCCAGTTTTCCGAAATCGTAGTAAAACTTTCAATAAGATCAAATAAAACCCCTGTTACATAATTTTGAATATTTGACAGAAGACCCTCTAAAGAAGTGCTCATAAATCTAAAATTGGTTAAAAAACTTCAATAATAATACGAAAATATGTGCCCCTTTTTATAGAAAAATTTACGTTTTTCAAGTGCTGTGATAAGGGGGGTAGGGCACATGAATTGAGAGAAAAATGCGTTTTCCCAAACGGATTTGCCCCTCTAAAAAAGGTTTTAAAATTAAAAAATTTAGCCCCCATGCCCCTCGCGAAAGTGGGGGCATACCCCCCAGGGCCCAAAACCCAAATATGGCGGCCGTTTACCACATCTGACACTATTTTGGGAAAAGGTTTAAACCCTTTAGAGAAATCGCGTAGTATTTGGTTTTTTTAGGGTTTTTGGGAGGGTCGGGGAATTGGGTTTCTGAAGTCGGTTTGGCGATTAAAACCCCATTTTTTAAAGTTTGAACCAAGATGGCCGTCGATTTGCAGTTTTGGGGAATACCCCATTTTCTCGAAATCGAAAGTAAAAATTTCATATAAGGACTCAAATGAAACCCTTTTCCCAGAAATTTTGAAAAATTTGGGACAGTAGAGCTATGACTTCTTTTTTAAAGGGCACAACTTTCACAATAACATCTTTTAATTAACTAAAAATCTTTAAAGTGCACTCACTACATTCACCATTACTGTTCGTCTGAATTGTTGAATCTCCACACTCACTTTTTCTCATCATCGTGCCACTATTTTTCCCCCCTTTCATCTTGGGGCAAACCCCGAGTTTTTAGCTGCTGGGGCAAGGGGGGGGAGGGTGTGGCGCACTGTGTCGGCACTTCCCATTTAGAAATTTTCCCCGCCTTACCAATGGGGGACGGATGATCTAGCAGCTCGTAAAAGGAGCGGGAATACACAATGTAATTCGTCCCTTTTCCCTGGAATCCAACGGGGTCGTCCCAGGTGGGGGCGGAAATTTTGTCTCTTGTTCTTCATTTTTTGCCCCCTTCGAAGCCCCTGGCTTGCGCGCAGGTAGCATCTTTCGCTTTTTAGCTAGAATTTTTAGAGGAAAAATGCTTTCATATTTGCTCTGACTTTTGGTTAAATCTAGCTCCAGACCCTTTCCCCCGCTCAAGAATATCTTGTAATTTCTTTGGGTAAGAGCTTCTTAGAGCTTTTAGAGGCCCAAAACCGTTTAGAAATCGTTTATTGTCTTCAATTTTTGTGCCATAGCCATTTTTATCAAAGCAAATTTAGAAAAACGCTAAATTTTTCTAAAAAAAGGGGCACATTTTTTTTGTATTATTATTGAAGTTTTTGGGCCCCTTTTTAGATTTAAAGACACTATCGAGAGCTCTTTTGGGCCCAAATTTTTCAAAAAAATGTGAAAAGGGGTTTTTATTCGAAGTCTTATATGAAATTTTTACTACGATTTCGAGAAAAATGGGATTCCAAGCTGCAAAACGAAAAGGCCATCTTGGATTCAAAGCTTTAAAAAATGGGTTAATCGCCCCAAACCCCACCCTTCCGAAACGAATTCCTCGACCCTTTAAAACCATTAAAAAAACCCCATAATTTCGCGGGTACTCTAAAGGGTAAACCATTGCAAAGATTTGTGTCCGATGTGGTAAACGGCCGCCAATTGGATTTTGGGCCCTGGGGGGGGTTTTTTTTTTTCCCACACTTTTTGCGAGGGGGGGAGGGGGGGTAAATTTTTTATAAAACCTTCTTAGAGGGAAAATTTGGGTTTAAAAAAAATCGTCATTGTCTCTCAATTTATGTGCCATAGCCCCTCTTTTCACAGCACTTTTGAAAAACGCTAAAATTTTCTAAAAAGGAGCACATATTTTCGTATTAAATTTTTGAATTTTTGACCAATTTTGATTTAGGGGCACTAAAACTTTAAGCTCTTCTGCAAATTTTTCAAAATTATGGAACAGGGCTTTCATTCGAGTCTTTTGAAAGTTCTACTACGTTTTCGGAAACGGGTTTTCCAACTGAAAATCGACGGCCATTTTGGGATTAAAAGCTTTAAAAAATGGGTTAATCCCCAAAACCGACTCAGAAACGATTCCTCCCCCCTTTAAAAAACCATAAAAACCACATACTCCGTACTCTGGAAAACCCTTTTGAAAAGTAGTTCGATGTGGAAAACGGCCCCCAATTGGATTTTGGGGCCCGGGCCCGGGGGTATGCCCCCTTTTCCCGCGAGGGGAGGGGGGGTTTAAAATTTTTTAAAAAACCCTTTTTAGAGACAAATCCGTTGAAAATCTCATTGTCTTCAACGGTCACAAAAGGTCGAAAAAGACTCTCTAATTGTCCCCTAGGGTTTACAAAAAAGTTCGGAAATATAAATATTCTTTTCTTTTTAGCCATATTTTTAGTCATGATCAAAGTCAGCTTGCTGCTACACACAATGTCAAAGCGAGGTGTCGAATATTAGCGTGCTCATCTGTTTGTTTACATAATTGCAACAATCAAATCATTTCATGCAACTCGTCTTTCGATTGACCCGCGTTTATGAAGGCACTGCCATCTAGAATAAATATAGAACGTTTTCGAGCTCTTTGGTACGCAAATCTTTTTAAAGTGTCTGGATTTCGTGAACCGTACCCCACGTGAATAACAGCAATACTCTTTCAACTCACAACCCATGACGTTTTCTACGATACCGTTCAAGAATACCAATTTCTTCGAAAACGAAAACGACTTCGTTTTCAAATTGCGTTTTCAACTCATCTCCGACGAACTCAAGAATTGGGGTCCAGTCCTTTTACCGTCGTTATACCATGGTTATATCACCTATACCCAGGATGTACATGAATCCGGGTCTAGATATTTTACATCCTATTGTCTATTGTTATTGCTAATACCATAGAAATTAAATCAACTTTGATAAAATTATTATATTTCAACAAATAATTTTACAATGGAACTTGAAAAAGTAATGAGATCACACACATAACAAAAACTTGTAGAAATACAGCCAAACCTTACACACTCAAAAGAAATGAGATCTTAAAAACGGGCCAAGCTCATCTGCCCTTCCACATTTGCGCATTCTTAATTCATAAACGTACAGTGTCCCATAACAGCATCCTCGAAAAGCTTGGCAAAATAAAATTTGCATGTTATAACGTTTAAATTAATTAGAAAAAAGAACTTGGTTGAACTATTACGTTTAAATTAATAATCGCAAATTCTATTTTGCCAAGCTTTTTCGAGGATGCTGTTATGGGACACTGTACGTTTATGAATTAAGAATGCGCAAATGTGGAAGGGCAGATGAGCTTGGCCCGTTTTTAAGATCTCATTTCTTTTGAGTGTGTAAGGTTTGGCTGTATTTCTACTAGTTTTTGTTATGTTACGGAACATACATAAACAACACATTACCGTCTGGGTCCGGGGTAGAATTGACCCAGAGCATGGCTCTGCTAGTCGTACAAGGCGATTCAAGAGAAAAAGTCTACCTCGCAAACATCAGCTAGAAACAGGGATGTATAATGACTCCCCGAAACTAGAGCGAACTCTAGCAATCGTCGTCGGGGACCTTTCCCCTTCCCTTGACGACCCCCCGGCGACGATGACATTGACACAACGAACGATGACAAAGACTATGACGACCGCGACGTGAGAACCCCCCCTTTCCTCCCCTTACCCGTGGCTGGTTCTGACCAGCATGGGCCCCTCCTCCCCATCCCCTAGGCTAGAGTGGCGCATTATGACCTAACGGTTGACGCGTCCTTAATACAAAAATCTGCTTATCGTAAGGGTGATAAAAGAAGTCAAGTCCATCTCAAAAACATCAACTAGTTATTCGTGGAGTAGGCCTACTTCCTACAACTAGAGGCGTGATCTGGTATTCGACTTCGGGGACCCTTTCTCTTCCCCTTGACAGCCAGTTCTACTACGACGACCATGACAACACAAACGAAGACAAATACTATGACGACCGCGACCCAACGACACCCTTTCCTCCCCCTACCCGTGCCTGATTTTTCTTCCAATATCCTTAAAAGTAGTGCATTATGAACCAACGGTTGACGCACCCTTATTCCAAATAAACTAAACGTTATATGACAAAAACGATGAGACCACGACATGAGATCCATATATTTTCCTCCCTCTTCACCCATGGCTGGCTCTGACCATCTCGGGACTTTCTTCCGTTCATTCCCTAGGCTACAGTGGTGCATTATTACCTAACAGTTGACGCGCCCTTAATCCAAACTGTTGTTGTGCAAGTGCTATACAACATACTTGAATGAACACAATTGTTTAAACTCAAGTCTGGGGATCTTGCCCTATTCCCTTAACGACCCTTCGACGACGATAACGACAATGACACCACGAACGATGACAAAGACAATGACGACCGCGACGTGACACCTACCCGTGGCTGGTTCTGACCAGCATAGGCCCCTCCACCCCCATTTCCCCCAGGCAAGAGTGGTGCATTATGACCTAACGGTTGACGCGTTCTTAATCAAAATAAACAAAAAAATGGATAGTTCCAATCATTCACGTATCATTTGCTATTTTGTTCGGAAATTTAATAAATATATATTTAATTTACGCAGATATGTCCGAGACGACGGCCATCTTGGAGGCGTTTGCTGTGTTCGAAGAATTGACCTGCGTCAGGATGCGAGAGGCCCAAGATGGCGACGAGGACTATGTCTACGTAAGGTGACGAGGAGATGCTGTCGTACGTGGGACGGCTCGAGGGTGGTTGATGTTGAGCTTTCGTTGTAGTTGTTGTGTTTCAAAATTTAAATATGTTTATTGCTTTTGTGTCGTCGTTTTGTCTTGTTATAGTAAGTGCTACCATAAGGACCGTAAAATTCTATCCGCCAGCAGCTAAAGTAAGCTGTGAATTTGAATAGGCCACACATGTCTAACTCGCGGTGCTCCCAGATGTGGCTCATGTGATGTGCCTTAAACCGTACATCAAATGCTAGCAGAATGTACCAAATATGATGCATTTCTCACACAATAATCTCTCCCAATCAAATGAAGAACTTCTATCGTATAATAACGGCGACAAACTTTTTAAATGTCTCAATCAAAGTTATTTATTTAAACACATTTAATTCGCATCATACACATTACTTAAATGTATTTATTTTCATTGAAAAAAAAATGTTTTGCTTTAACTATCATCACCATCTTTTTCTTTTCTAATATATAAACTAAGAAAACAATATAACCATCAAACACACATTAACTCATTTCAATAACATTCAATATCACAGGCGGCGTAATATAACCTAACCGATTGAAGCGCCCCAGTTTCTCACGTCGTCGTGTATGACTAATATAACTTATATCTTCCCTTGCCAGTAGCAGGTAGTCCTCTGCGTTTATCATATAGGCTAGATCCATAGATATTAAACACCTATAGAAGGATAGATTAGCAGTCTCCAATACCTCCGCACAGGCGCGAGCGTACCAAATTGAAGCGTCAATCACTCTCTTTCAAAATGACGATTTGGCCATTAAATTTATGCCTTTTTAATGCAATAAATTATTTTGCTGGATTGTTTGATATGGTTTTAGCTTGTGTGCGTAAAACTGACGGCCATCTTTAAAAATATTTTTTCAACAAATCGCTTCCATATACTTAACATGCAAACACTCCCTTCCAAGATGGTTTCTAATTGTCACGGAAGTGGACCAATGACTGCTGATCTAGCCTACTAAAGGTGTTTAATATCTATGGCTAGATCTATAAACAATGACTCGACCTTTCACCAATTAAAGCAAATAATTCAAATAAGCTAAATAAACAAAACTGCAACAGACCTGCGCATCATATAAGCTAGATGGTAGCATTATGGCCTTACTTGCACGAAAATAAATAAATAAAGGAAATGTGTTTGAAGAAAAAAAATCTTTAAATGAGAAATTTAGAAAGTTTGCCGCCGTTATCATATGATAGAAGTTCTTCATATGATTAAATGGAGAGATCAAATTTGCGTGCACAAGGCATCATATTTGGTACATTCTGCTAGCATATCACGTAATTATATGAACAACATTTTCTCTTGATAGGAGTTATCAGTGAGTAAGACGTGTGTGACCTATTGTGACCACTAGTTATGTTTTTGTGTGGTAACTTATTACTATCATCACCATAATTTTTTTCTTTTTCTTGCATTATGATTATTCTTGATGATGATTATTCTTGCATTATGACCTAACGGTTGACGCGTCCTTAATCCAAATAAACCAAAATCTGGCAATCGTCGTCGAGAAACTCCCTGCCCTTTGACTTCCTCCCCGACGTCGACGACGACGAGACGAAACGGACGATGACACAGACGAGGACGACCACGACGTGAGAACCCCCCATTCCTCTCTCAACCCGTGGCTGGTTCTGACCAGCATGGGCCCCTCCTCTCCATATCCCCTAGGCTAGAGTGGTGCATTATGACCTAACGGTTGACGCGTCCTTAATCCAAATAAAAAATATAAAAAAAAACTCTCCTTGCTTGTGGCTGGTTCTAACCAGCTCAGGACTGTTCACCCCGCGTCACCCCTTACGTTCAACCCCTTTTAAACCAAAATCATTTCCACATCCCCTAGGCATTACTATTATCATCTGCATTTTGTTTCGTTGAGCGAGCGTAGCGAGCGTCTCCACTTGACTCTTATGGCTCGAATGTCTGTTTTTTTCTGTTACTGCTTCGGTACAGGTCGCACCGTTTCTCTGATCGAAATTTTGCACACATGTACATACCACCTATGCGGGTTGCTGCAAAGTTTTGAACAAAATCCGATCGTTAGTTATAACTAGGAAACGCTCAGTTGGACGCGTTGATAAGCGAGCACGTGCTATAGCTAGACCCACATTGCACATTTTTTTAAATTTTAAAATTTACGACGTTCGCGTTTCCAGTATTATTTATTATTGCCAAGGTATTTGGGTAAACCCGTGTTTAAATCTTTACTTTAAAATCCACCGCCATCTACAGGACCTTGACTCCTTGGGAAAACTTTTTTAACTCTTTGTTGACAATTAATAGACTGCTTCCTCGAAAGTATTTTGATTACTTCTAGGTGGCAGTGCATTAGAAACTTCGCGCGTCTTTTCGTTGCCATGGCAACGTTACTTTTGTTATAATGTAATTTCCATCGACACTACTTATCGGATCAAAATAAAATAAACATATTCGTGACCGGACGGACATTCTAAATGATTTGGCTATCTCAGATTTTGTCGCCGTTGAGTTTGAAAAAAAAACTTTCGATTAACTTTAATGTAACTTTTTAACTTTTTGAACGATTTTGCCACAAAACTAATGGCATTCAATCGAGAACAAAGCTTGCGGATGGCGAAAATTTCAACTCGATCCGAGCCTCCGTTCGACCGCTATTATGAGCCAAAAAAGCTGCACGACTTTCCGTTGCCATGGTAACCGTACTTTGTTATAATGTAATTTCCATCTACACTACTTATCGGATCAAAATAAAATTAACATATTCGTGACCGGACGGACATTCTAAATGATTTGGCCATCTCAGATTTTGTCGCCGTGAAGTTTGAAAAAAAAACTTTCGATTAACTTTAATGTAACTTTTCAACTTTTTGAACGATTTTGCCACAAAACTAATGGCATTCAATCGAGAACAAAGCTTGCGGATGGTGAAAATTTCAACTCGATCCGAGCCTCCGTTCGAACGTTATCGCGAGACATACAAAAAAAAAAAAAAACAAACAAACAAACAAACAAACAAACAAACAAAAAAAAACAAAAAAAAAAACAAAAAAACAAAACAAAACCAGTGACTATTTTTTCCGGCAGAGTCAAATGGAAACGCTCGCTTCGCTCGCTTAAAAAATTTAAAAAATTTAAAAAATATAAAAATATAAAAATGTCCCGATCGTTATGAAATTTTGCAGGGTTTTGCAGGGGTGGTGCAGGGGGGGGTTGGGGGGGTGTCCTATTTTACAAATTTTCAGCTAAATCGGTCAAGACCTTAAAGACTAATTGGTATGTTACATTATGGGAATGTCGAACTCGGGTTGTGTTGCACGTACCGGTGATCGCTCAACAACGCGACAGGACTTAGCGTTTTCCTAGTTATATATACACTTAGAAAACAATCTTATAATCAAAAGCAACATTAACTCATCTCATCAACTTTCAATGAAAAAATATATATAGTAATAAACTAACTAATAAACTACATTATCACAGGAGGCGCAATATGACCTAACGGACCGGTTGACGCGTCCTTGAACCTAATTGGATGAGCGTAGCGAGCGAAGCAAGTGAAGCGAAGACTTCAATTTCACTGACCCCCCAAAAAATTTAGCTCGGGTGTTTTTTTTTGTTTGTTTGTTTGTTTGTTTTTTTGTTTTTTTTGTTTGTATTTTTGTCTGTTCGCTCTCTACCGGGCAAACGGCATATGCAATCTTGATGAAAATTTGACAGGACCTTCGAAATCTCTGAACTTAGACTTGCCACGTTTTTGGGTACAATCGAAGAAATATTTCTCATGAATATCGTACTTTTACGATTTTTTTCGATTTTTTGTGCGATATTTTCGTGCTATTAGGGCCAATTCTGACCAAACGGGTGGGGCTTCAACGTTCATATTATACATTGACATTAAGGTTATGGTGATCTGGTACATTTTGAAAGAAAACATTGAAAAAGTTAGCCAGAATCTATAGAAATAAAGCTATTAATATAAGTTTTTTATTTTTTGTGCGATATTTTCGTGCCATTTGGGCCAATTCTGACCAAGCGGGTGGGGCTACAACGTTCATATTATACATGGACATTAAGGTTATAGTGATGTAGTACCTTTTGAAAGAAAAAGTTGAAAAAGTTAGCCAGAATTTATAGAAATAAAGCTTTTAATATAAGTTTTTTACGGTAAATAATACCAATTGACAGGTAACAATAGAAAGTTGACAACAATCACCTACAATGCGTAGGCAACAAAACAAAGCACTTGCAAAAGTAAAGATATTCCATGCAAACTAAAAACTTTAAAACGCTCATCCATCAACGCGGCGGGACTTTAGCGTGTTCCTAGTAAACATAAAACAATATTTCAGGCGGTGCAATATGAATTATTCTGTTGGCGCGCGTAATTTCTTCTGGCGTTATATTTTCAAAAGTAGGGAAGAATATTCGTCCACGAAACTAGAGGCGAGCTCTGGCCGTCGGCGTGTAAAACTCGCCGCATCCCTCCACTTACCGCTGTAACTTTCATCATGGATATTTCCTCACCACATTCTCTTGACTCTTGAGCCCCCGTCTGGGCCCGGGGTAGAATAGGCCCAGAGCATTCCTCCTCGGCTCATCGTAAAAGGCGACAAAGAGGCAGTCGGTGTGGACCCCTCAAATAAGATCTTGAGGTGACTGGAGATCGCAAAGGGGGCTCTCATGCATATATTTTCACTTTCCCACACTCACATTGCCTACTCCTATCATATCTATTTATTACTTTTTTCACTTTTTCTACTCTTCACCATCAATGCTGGCCCCCTTTGTGTTCTAAACGTCTACCGCCGTGTTTGCCGTGCGGTGCGACCCGTGCCGGTGGAAAAGGGGATCCTGGTTGTTGAGGAAAATGTTTCTTGCGAGAAACATGGACCAACACGCAACTTTGACCACCTGCTTCATCATAGACGGGAGATTCAGAACTAGCCCACCTGGGTCAATCGGCTAGTGCAACATTTTGTCACCATTATGTTGCACATTGGGCAGCCCGGACATAGATTGCGTAGGTTGTATGTACCAATGTGGAGAGCTATGGGAAGAGAAGGGTCGGGAGCCGACCACACTGGTAAAAGATCTATTGCGTCTATGTCTTTGGTCCGGACATAAAATTCGCCCTTTCCTACATACCATCCTGATGAAAAAAAGAAATCTTTAATGTTTACAAGGCCCTATGTGGTAGAACCAACGTGGGCTAGTTGAGTCTTTTTCCGGGAAATTTTGTAGGTTGTCCCCTTTTCTACTATGGAAAATCTTAATCACCCCAATCACCCCATTTCCCATCCCCAAAACAAACAATTACCATCAAAGAAAAGACCTAGGTCTTTATTTGAACCAGAAATTACCCTTGAAACTATGGTTAAAAACTACCAACCTAGTACAAAATTACCTAGAATGTTGACAATTAAATCATTAAAAGAGAACACAACATTTTTTAAAAATATCATCAGTTGCGATTGCAAAAGCAATTCAAGGTGTAGCAGGTACCGTAAAATCAGTACGGAAACTGCGAAATGGATTGCTTCTGGTTGAGACAGCTAATGATAAGCAGTCTGAACTTTTATTGAAAACCACAAAATTTGACTACCTATTCGACATGAATTTTAAGCCGCATAAAAATTTAAAATAATTCAAAAGGGAAATTATTAGTTTTCTGATCAAAAATATGTTTCAAAATGAGGAAATTAAAGGGAACCCCTCCAAAAAAGGGGTTTATTAAACTTGTATAGAAAAATTGCCCTTTTTTTTTTTGGATGGAGAAAATTTCCAACGGGGCACAACAACCCTCCCCCCAACACGAAGGATTTACCTAAAAAAGTGTTATGGGATTCCACTTTTTTAGAGGTTAGAACCTATATACCAAACCCCATGAGATGTTTTCACCTGTAAAAAATGGGGACCCCCAAAAGGGAATGTTTGAAAATTCAAACCTTTTTTGCAGAAATTGGGGTTTACAAATCCAGGGGTAAAGTGCAGTGTAAACATCCAAACAAGTGGGGTCAATTGTAGTGGCCCCCTCATGTTTCTTCTCCCCGGATTGTCCTAGATGGACGGAAAAAGGAAAAGATATTTTTAATAATGGGGGGTTTGACAAACAAATGTTCTTTGGGGCCCAAGGAAAGGTATAGACAAATTCCCACACCATCTAATCTTCCAGTATCTTTTTCGCAAGCGGAAAGCATAAAGGGTAGAAAAAGGCAAAATGACAAAAAATCCTATAGAAAACCCATCAAAAAACCCATACAATAAATCCCCAAGCTGATGGGGCCCTACCACCATGTTGAACTGATGCGGCTACCAGCCTGTTAAAGACATCCCATGGTTCAGAAAACGCAAAGCTAAAAAAAACGTTTTAAAACTTTCCCTTGTGATACAGAAATCACTAAAAGATAAATTAAAGATCAACAAAGCAACAACAGGAGGGGGAAAACTCTTACAAGATTTACTTTCCCTGACTCGATCTAAAATTCCGGAAAAAAATTAGGAAAATTTATTCGCCACAAGACGTCAACAGCAATGTTGATTTTTCAATTTGGGCAGCAAATTTCCCTAATTCCCAGCACAGTTAAAAAACCCCGAACCTTTTGAGGATTTAGTGGGTACAAATATTAAATTTTTAAAATTATTAAGTTTCCAAACCAAAAAAAAGCCCTCCACGTCGTCATTTACTGATGACATGTTGGAGGTGGGGGGTTAAGGGATAAAAACCCTTTTTGGATTTTTTGGAAAACCCATAAAGTAAAATTTTAAAAAAATAACAGCTGTTTTTAAAGATACATAAAACATCTAAAACTTAAATGGCTACACTAAAAAAGGGGAAATTGTAAGGATTCTATGCAAATCTAGAAAAAGGCTCAGCTACTCTTAAAACACAAAACCCCCTTGGGATCTTATTTTTAAACAAAAAATTTTTTTTAAAAACCAACTGATAACCCTGGGTTTAAGGGTTATAAAATCTCCCCGTAAGGTTTATACGGGAGGTGAACGTGCACAGGGAGGTTTTGGGCCAATTCCCTGGTGCATAAACTCTGTGTATCCCACTAAAACCCTTTTGGCAACTCGCCTTCGGGCCGTCGCCGTTACAGCTTACTTTTCAAAAGGGTAACCACTTATGCTGTATTTACATTCCCCCACCTTTTAATCTTTAAGAACGCGATCTGGGGGCCCATTGTCGGATCAACTACATGGACCCGAAATTTTGGGGTGGTGTTTTTTAACGCTCACCATATTTACTGGGGATCAGCATTTTTCTGATAAACCGGGGTTGTGTTGTAGCAGATTTTCTACAACAAAATTTGGTTTTTTCTTGGGTTGAAAAAGGGGGCCAGAGGCCACTTTTCACTTCACATTCTGGCATTTTTTGGGCATAGTTTAGTCATTTTTAAACACCTTTGCATCCTTGATCTCGAGCAAAATGTGCTTAAATTTTTTACATGGAAGTGATCTTTTTCCAATTAAAGTGAATGTTTTAAAACACAATAGGCCCACAACCCAGGTCAGGGTGGAACTTGCGCAAGCCGATTGGGGAAATTTCCAGGAACTTAGTGCAGTCTCTTTTGCTAAAGGTGGATTTTAAACTATTTCCCGTGCCCCCAACTTGCTTGTCAATAGGGTTTTAGTAAATCTTGTTTGGATGAGCATATGCCAGTAAAAAAAAAACGACAAAAGGTAAACCCACGCCGCCCCTTGTGGGGTCCCTGAGGGAACAAAGATTGCCCCTTTGGGGCCCTCAAGGCAAAGAAACCCAAATTTTAAAAAATTAAATACTTTTTCCTACATTTAAAATTTTTAATAAATTTAAAAGCACGAGAGAGCAAAAACGGGGACGATTTTTAAACATAGAAAGAGGCGCCCATGGCAAGGTTTGTACCCTTCTAAAAATTACCCCACCATTTCCACGAGGGTTTGGGGAAAAAGGGAAATTAAATCTTAGTGGACGTAGGTAAACACCATACCCCTATCAAGGATGGCGGCAATTAATTACTACCCCCAGCAGATGGGGCTTCATACTGGGTTCACATTTTGCTTTGGGTTAAGCAGCAATGCACGATAGGGATGTAGCTTTTTTTAAGCACAAAAGCATTTTACAAAGTTCAAAAACTTAATTTCTCATCTGAAAACATGAGCCATACAAAAAAGCTTTTCTCTTTGGGGGGAACTTCGTATGGCTTTAAGCTCTTTAAAGCCCGAAACATCTGTGGGAAAAGACAAAATGCACAAGGGACATGTTTGTGCACCGGGCTGTTTCCCGCATTGGAAGTTATTTTTTTTATTTTTTAATATATTAGGGTTTTGTCTGACATATTTTCCCGGGGATAAAAAATTGGGGGTAGTGCCATTTTAAATTCCACCCCTTTAAAAACCCACAAAAGAAAAAGTCAATCCCGGGGAAACTTCATATCGCCCTATTTCTCTGCCCAAGTTGCTTTTGAAAAGGGTTCAAAAAGAGATCAACAAACGACTAATGGGGGATGCTGGAAACACGCGGTTTTACTGGCGAACGCCCAAATGTGGATTTCGCCCAACCCCGGGGGGCCCCCCACTTGGTTTCCCTCTAGAGACCTTTTTTTCAAGAAGGGTTTTTTTGCAAAACAGCAGTTGTTGGCGTGCTTTTTTACATTTTAAAAAACCCACGGCACAACATGGAGGGTATAAAATTCTTCAACAGATTCACGAGTGGGGGGTTTTGGGGCACATGCCAAAATTTTTTAAATTTTTTTTTAAGATAGAACATTCAAAGTCGTGTTAACAATGTTTTTTTCAAATCGTTCTCATTGGGGGAAAAAGGTTACCACAAGGCTCAGTCTTGTCGGTGTCACTATTTGTATTGGCATAAACATGTTGTGGATTGTAATTCCCAAAAAGCCCAAAGTCGGGGCCCCATTTGTAGATGACCTGGGGAAACTTTACGAAACGGTAAAATTTTTCAACAGCTCAAAACACGTGCAAATTTGGTTTAACAATAAAGTTTAATGGGCTAGAAAGCGGGGACACGTTTTTTCTCCGAAAAACTCGTGCATTCACTTTTGTCGTCTTCAAGGGATTCAAAATGCCCACATTTCTGGGTTTAACAATATAGGAAAATTCAATTCAACCAATGTCCGTCTTCCTTTGGCCCTGGTTTTTTTTACAAAAACTAAATTGGGGGAAAAACCAAATTTTTTGAGTTACGCAAAAAATGCATTTGAAATCAAACCCATTGAAAGTTCTAAGGGAATACATCGTGGGGTTCAGATAGGACTTGCATGTTTTAGAATTTTTCGGATCTCATTTTTGCTCCCAAAATGGCCATGGACTATTTCTTTAAAATTTCCAAATTTTTTTTTTATTATAAAAACTGTGTTTATCATTATTAATCAATTTAAAGAATATCATAATATATAATATCAAAATTATCAAAATCATACATATCAAAAATCATATACATATCAAATTTTCAAATTTTGCTTTTAAAATCCAACTATTCTTTTTTTCTAACACTTGTATTCATTATAATTACTTCCTTTTTTATTAATTTTAAATTTTGGGCTATTCACTTTTTCCCCTGCAAAGGTTTTTACTTGTACCTGTACCCCAGTCCCAAGTTAAAAAAAATATCTACTATCTATCTATACTCTTTTAGCAGTAAAACCAAACCCCTTAAAATTCCCCAGACCTGTCCCCCCATTGTGGTCTTCGTCTTGCTCTTTGGTTTCATTTCCCAAAAAACCCGGGAGTCACTTTATGCCGGGTCCGGTTTTGTCCCCTTAACAAACGGGGAAACCTCTTGATGGGTACTACTATAAAAATTAAAACTATTCCCCAAACCCTCCTCAAACCATGATGTTTTTTAAAGGGGAAAAATGGGGCCGACACTTTGATAAAAAAACCGGGTGGGAACCCTTCCAAAGGGGGTTTAAAGGGGTTTAAAATTTTGTTTAATTTATAAATTTTAAAATTTTCCCAAAAGTTTTTTTTTTTTTTTTTTAGCCAAAAACCTCCCTGGTCTAAAAACCAGAGAAAGATTTTTTTATTCGAAATTTGTCGTTTTGATAAAAAAATCTACTTGCGATAGGGTATTAAAAAATTTAAATTTAAAAAAAGATTTGCCATGAACATCAAAGGTTTTTTTTGTATTCACAGATTTGGGTTCCCCAAAAATTTACAACAAGGGTTTGGGAAATGCCTTTTTATTGCTCCCCTTACTGAAAGTTTTTAGGCTAAATACATTCTACACTGTCGTTTTTGGGGAATACCTTTTTTGGGTTCCCGATAGCCCAATTTTACTTCAAGCTATAAAAAATCATGTATTCTATCTCATTTGGTACCGACATCCAATTCTATTTTGAAAAACTAACCTCTAAGGGGTATATAATAGAGTTTTTTCTGGATACCTGGACACGTGGGGATAGAGGGAAAAGAAAACGCTGATCGGGGCCCCCCCGCTAAGGAAGCTTCCCAGCGCGCGACGTTTTTATTTCAATCTAGTTCCCCGATGAAAGACCCCGGCGTGGGAAACCCCCCCTTCCCCCCATTACCCCTGGGTGTTTTTGAAACCCGCATGGGCCCCCCCCTCCCCCCCCCCCTTTGGCTAGATTTTGGGGCTTTAAAGCCTAACGGTTTTACGCGTCCCCAATCCGAATAAACCAAACCGTTCAGATGTCAAGAGTGTACAAGGGAAAAATTGGGTTTGGGTTTGCGACAAACATCTTTTAGTGTGTTGCAAAATTACAAAATTTCGTAAAATGTGATGCCCCCCATTGACTTTAAAAAAATTCGTCCCCCCTAAAGTCTCGACTCTCACGTGAGAAAGGTGGTAAATTGGGCTACAATTCGTATAGGCCCCTACACGCCAACCCCACGATATCTCCCTTTCAAGAAAAAGGTTATTCCCAATGTGACCATGTGATGTACCTTTAACCGTGCATCATATTCTAGCAGAATGTGCCAAATATGATGCCTTGCGCAACCCCAAATTTTATCTCTCCCAATCATAAAAAGAACTTCTATCATATATAACGGCGACAAACTTTTTAAATTTTTTCATCCATATAATCTTTTAACCAAAAATTTAAAATTTACATCTTTTTACTTTCTTTCTTTTTTTTTTTTTCATTTCATCAAACTTTTTTTTTGCTATTACTTTCTTCACATTTAATTTTTTTTGTTATTTATACACTTTTTAAAAAAAATCTAATCATCAAACATCCCGCATTAAAATCCCTTTTCACTTTCTTTTATTCCAGGGGGGCAAAATGACCTAAAACCCGGGTTTAAGCGCCCCATTTTCCCCCAAAGTATTATTAAATTTTTGACTCTTTAGGGGTTTGGGGTGGCAAATTGGGAAAATTTAAGAGAAAAAATTTTTCGGGTTTGCACCTGGTTGTTAGTAGCAAATGGTAAAACTTTTTTTGGAAGAGCGAAAACCCCAAGACTTAAAATTTTCCCAACCCCAAAAAAAATTTAAATTTTTTTGTTTTTAAATTTTTTGGGGGGGTTTTTTTTTTTTTGTCTGTTTTTTTTCGCTCGCTACCGGGGAAAAGCATATGAATCTGATGAAAATTGGGGGGGACCCTTTTAAAAATTTTGGGGGGGGGGGAAACTAGGGCTTCCACGTTTTTTGGGGAAAAAAAAAAACAAAAATATATTTTTTTAAAAATATTTATTTTATGATATTTTTTCGATTTTTTGTGCATATTTTCTGACATTTGGGCCGATTTTTACCCAAAAGGGTTGGGGGTACAACGTTTTTTAAATTTTTTTGGGCGTTTAGGGTTTTGGTGATGTATTGCCTTTTAAAAAAAAAAAGTTGGAAAAGTATCCAAATTCATAGAAATAAAAATTTTTTATATAAGTTTTATTGAGGTATATACTAACAAAATTAAAGGGGAACAATAGAAACTTGACAAAAATCACCTACAATGCGTTCAGAAAGCACTTGCAAAAGTAAAGAGATCCCACGCAAACTAAAAACCCTCAAAAAAGCTCATCCATCAACGCGACTAAATAAAACGTTCGCGAAGTGGCCTTGTTTAAATACACGACCTAGGCCTAAGTTTGAATAGGTTGATTTTAAAATAACTTAATTTTTATTACTATCATAACAACATCACATTTCAAAGATTGAATTAGTTTACTCGCCAAATCTTCATAATAAGAGTATTGTATATTCTTATCTATTATGTCACTCTCCAGATATTATCTCGGACTTGGAGTGTTACAGTCTAATCGAGCTCTTAAGTCATGTTTGCCTTCGGTTGTCATGCAGTAGACCATGATTGATGGGCTACACATAATCAGTCAATCACACAATACTAGATATTACTAACACATCACGAAAATAATTAACTAAATAGGCGAAAACATTACACTAATGCCCTAGATTAAATATGTAAGCCAGGATAAAGAAATATGCTATAAGCTACCTTCTACTAACTGAAACAAATAAATTGAAATGAAGGACAAGCCAAGATCAAGGACAAAAACATTGTCAATTTATAGGAATTAAAAGACTTTGCCATGAAACCTACAATCTACCAAATAGCTTAAATTAAGAAGAGGCAGTATTGTCTAGAATTAGAATAGACCACACACGTCTAACTCACGGATATCTCTTAGCCAGAGAAAAGGTTATTCCTATATGTGACACATGAGATGTACCTTTAACCGTACATCATATGCTAGCAGAATGTACCAAATATGATGCCTTGCGCACGCAATTTGATATCTCCCAATCATATGAAAGACTTCTATCATATGATAACGGCGACAAACTTTCTAAATTTCTCATTCATTGTAATCTATTTAACAAAATTTAATTCACATCATACACATTTCTTTATTTGCTTATTTTCATTCACATACATAACTTTTAATTTGCTATTGCTTTCATCATCATCAATTTATTTTGTTATTTATACACTTAAAAAAACAATCCAATCATCTAACACACCATTAACTAATCTCATCAGCTTTCACTATCACAGGCGGCGCAATATGGCCTTACCGGTTGAAGCGCCCTAGTTTCTCACGTTGTCGTAACAAAGGGTAAAAGAAGGTTTCACGTCACAACGTTTTTGGAAAATTCTCATAAATTTGCCCCTCCTATGCGTCCGGGTTAGAATTTGGCCCAGAGCATGGCTCTGCTAATCGTGAAAGGCGATTCAAGAGAAAAAGTCCACCTCGCAAACATCGGCTAGTAAGAGCGGAGTATACTACTAAAGTATTATTATTACTCTACGAAAGTAGAGGCGAGCTATGGCAATCATCGTCGGAGACACCTCCCCCTTCCCTTGACGACCTCCACGACGGCGATGACAATGACACAACGAACGATGACAAAGAAGATGACGACCGCGACGTGAGAACCTCCCTTTCCTCCCCCTACCTGTGGCTGGTTCTGACCAGCTGACCCCTAAGCTACAGTGGCGCATTTTGACCTAAGGGATGACGCACCCTTAATCCAAATTACCTAAAAAGCCTCCCGTCTGGGCCCGGGGAACAGTTTGACCCAGAGCATGGCTGACTGTAAAACGCGAGAAAAGAGAAGTCCCTCTCACAGACATCAGCTTGTCAGTATAGGCAGTTGTACTCCCCGAAACTAGAGGCGAGTTCTAACCTATAGCATTCGTTGTCGGAAACCACTCCCCCTTCCCTCGACGACCTCCACGACGACGACGACGACAATAACACAAATGATGAAAAAGACGATGACAACCACAACGTGAGAACACCATTGACTCTCTCCCTACATACCCGGTTTGAAATTTGGCCCGGAGCAATGCATGCACCCTAGGTCTTTAACTAGTAACCGGAGACAAAAAATGGAAATTTCGAATAATCATTATTTATTTATCGTTAAAAAGACGTGATATTTCAGTTATTTTATTGATGATTTTCATTGAAAATGAAGTTGTTACCGAACTTAAGCACGACATTATTGGGGAAGGGGCCCTTCCTTAATAATTGCCTTCCACTAAACCTCCCCTTCCCCTAAATCAAGGCTTGATCCACCCCTGCATCTTCTGTCTGCCTTTCAAATGTGTCTTCTATGCTAAATTGAAAATATGATCAAACGTCAATATGTCAATTGTCATGTATGCTGTAAATTGTAAGCTCGACATGACGACAAAACAAATTGACGCACACAAACTACATTGTTTCGGTATTGTATTCAGACCACCACTTTTTTACTAAAACGCACCAAATGCACTCTTAAAACCGTTTTCAAAAAACAATTATTTGTAATCATCAAACACACGAAACTCATTTCATTAATTTTCTATTGGCGGCGTAATATGACCTAACCGGTTGAAGCGCCCTAGTTTCTCACGTGTCGCTGTCGAAATTTCTATATTATCACTGTTCTTTCATAACTTAGAAAAAAAATTTAAACCATCAAACTAAAAGCTCATTTCTTTAATTTTTAAATGGGCGGCGCAAATGCCCTAAACCTTTGAAGCCCCCTTTTTTCCGTCGTCGCTTTTGAAATTCTATATTATTACTGTTTTTTCATAAACTTAGAAAACAATTTAAAACCCATCAAACACAAAGCTCTTTTCTTTAAATTTTACAATAGGCGGCGCATATGACCAAACCCGGTTTTGAAGCGCCCTATTTTTCTCACGTCGTGCTGTCCCCCAATTTTATTAAACTTGTTCTTTCATAAACTTAGAAAACAATTTATAACCCATAAAACACTACAAGCTCTTTCATTAAATTTTAAAATAGGCGGCGCAATATATCTAACCGGTAAAGCCCCCCTAGTTTCTCACGCGTCGCGTGCTTTCTATATTATCTACGTTCTTTCATAAACTTAGAAACAATTTAAAACCCATCAAACTAAAAGCTATTTCTTTAAATTTTAAATAGGCGGGAATATGCCCTAACCTTTTTAAGCGCCCTAGTTTTCACGTCGTCGTTTGTCGCAATTTAATTTCTATTTTTCTTTCATAATTGAAAAAAATTTATAACCATCAAACACTAAAAGCTCTTTTCATTAATTTACAATAGGGGGCGCAATATGACCAAACCCGGTTTGAAGCCCCCATTTTCACGTCGTGTGTCGCAATTCTATATTATCTACTTTCTTCAAAAACTTAGAAAAAAATTTTAACATCTACACTACAAGATCTTTATTAATTTTACAATAGGGGGCGCAATATACCCCCCCGGTTTGAGGCCAGTTTCTCCGTCGTCGCTGTTGAATTTATATTATTACTGTTTTTTATAAACTTAGAAACAATTTATAACCATCAAAAATAAAGACATTTTCTTTAATTTACAATAGGGGGCGCAATAGACCTAACGGTGAACCCCGCCCTAGTTTTCCGTGTCGCGGCGCAATTCTATTTTATCTACTGTTTTTCATAAATTAGAAACAATTTTAATATCTAACACTAAAGATCATTTCAAATTTCAATAGGCGGCGCAATATGACCAACCGGGTTAAACCCCCTAGTTTCTACGTCCGCTGTTGCAATTCTATATTACTACTTTTCTTTCATAAACTTAAAAAAAATTTAAACACAAACCTACAAGATCATTCTTTAATTACAATAGGGGGGCGCAATTGACCAACCCGGTTAAAGCCCCCTAGTTTCTCACGTCGCGCGTCGCAATTCATATACTACGTTTTTTCATAAACTTAGAAAAAAATTTAAAACCATCAAACACTACAAGCTCTTTTCTTTAATTTAAAATGGGCGCGCAATATGACCAAACTTTTGAAGCCCCCCTAGTTTCTCAGTCGCGTTGTCGAAATTTCATAATCTAGTTTTTTCAAAAACTTAGAAAAAAATTTAAACCCATCAAACACTAAAAGATCATTTCTTAATTTACAATGGGCGGCAATTGACTAACCGGTTTGAAGCGCCCTATTTCTACGTCGCGCTGGCAATTCTATTTAAATTACTGTTTTTCAAAAACTTAGAAAACAATTTATAACCAAAACACTACAATCATTCTTTAAATTTACAATAGGCGGCGCAATATGAAAACCGGTTGAACCCCCTATTCTCACGTTCGCTTTTGCATTCTATATTATCTACTGTTCTTTCATAAACTTAGAAAACAATTTATAATCATCAAACACTACAAGCTCATTTCATTTATTTTCAATAGGCGGCGCAATATGACCTAACCGGTTGAAGCGCCCTAGTTTCTCACGTCGTCGTTTTCCCCTTCTTTTTCTCTTTTTTTCCCTTTTTTAAAACTTTTTCCCAAAAACATAAAAATCTTTCTTTTTAAAAAAACCGCAATTGCCTCCCTTGGGCCCCTTAGTTTCTCACGTGCCCTTTTGTCGCAATTCTATATTATCTACTGTTCTTTCATAAACTTAGAAAACAATTTATAATCATCAAACACTACAAGCTCATTTCATTAATTTTCAAATAGACGGACGCAATATGACCAAACCCGGTTAAAGCGCCCTAGTTTCTCACGTCGTCGTTGTGCAATTCTTATTTCTATGTTTTTTTCATAAACTTAGAAAAAAAATTTATAATCATCAAACACTACAAGCTCATTTCATTAATTTTCAATAGGCGGCGCAATATGACCTAACCGGTTGAAGCGCCCCAGTTCCTTAGTCCTCACGTCGTCTTTTTGGATTTTCATTTTAAAGGTGCGTGAAAATACATTTTTTTCGAGTACCGTTGGTAGTACACTGGATGGGAAGGAGTTGAGTATAGGGACGTATGAAGAAAGGTTGGACGTCCAGCAAGATAATGTATGAAATAAGGATTGGCGATGGAAGAAGAAGACGTGAAGGCCAAAGAAGAGAAGGAAGGATACCATAGCAGGAGACTTGGAGGCAAGTAGACAGAGCTGGGAAGATGTGGAAGAGATACGATTGTGGGAGGATAGAAAGAAGTGGAAACATTTGGTTGCTAAACCCAAGTTGAGCTGCATGACCCATCCGGAAGCAGGAAACGGCATCAGATAATTATGATGACCGTAGTAGACTTTTTTCTTTTTTTTTGGGTAAAATAAACCAAAAATCTCATTATAAAACAAAGAGTTTTGTACTTTTTAGTTGCTTATATTTTTGTGTCAACCTTCAAAAAGACTTTCCCTTTTATTTCCTCCCGTTAAGTACCGGAGTAGAATTGGCCCAGATCCTGGCTCTGCTAATTGTAAAGTCCACCTCGCAAACATCAGCTAGAATAAAGGGTAGTATTTTTCTCCCCGAAAATAGAGACGAGCTCTGGCAATCGTCGTCGGGGACCTTGCCCCCTTTTCCCCTTTCACCCTCAAAGCGAGACGACAATGCACCACAAAAGATGACGAAGACAATGACGACCGCGATGTGAGAACCCCCCCTTCCCCACTTTCCCGTGCTGGTTTCCCGACAAGCATGGGTTCCTCCCCCCCCCCCCCCTAGGGTTTGAAAGGGATTATGACCTAAAAGGTTTAAAACCCTCCCTTAATCCAAATAAACCAAAAAAAAACTAATTGTAAAAGGCGAGGAAATGGACAAAGTCCATCTCTCAAACATCAGCTAGTATTAAGGGAGAATATTAATCCACGAACTAGAGGCGAGCTCCCGCAATCGTCGTCGAGGACATCTCCTGATTTTTTGACGATCCTCTCGACGACGACGACGACGACGACGACGACGACGACGACGACCATGACAAAACGAAAGATGAGGTCGTGAGACCCCCCCCCCATTTCCTCCCCCTACACGTGGCTGGTTGTGAACAGCATGGGGCCCATGCCATATGCCTTAGGTTGTGGCGCATTATGACCTTACAGTTGACGCGCCCTAACCAAAACAACTTGAAAAATGTACCATATAAATATATTTTGAGGCATAGGCCTAGGTCTATGGAACCCCAAAAAAGTCAACTTCTTTCTAATATATAATTTTATGTGGGCAGCGTCAGAACATGAACCCGGCTTTTTGGGACCCCCCAACGGAAGTTTCCGACAAGGGGGCGATTTACACGAGACCCTACACGATAGGCTTTTAAACCCCCAGCAGAGCGCAACAGACAGGGCGATTACGTCACCCCTCCACTGGGAAACATTACGAAGGTTAGGTGTTTTACCTCGGTCGGGCCCGAGTTTTAACAGTCGTCGCTTTGACCCCCCCTTGTGCCTTGACTACCTCCCGACGACGACGGCAATACACCACGAAAAGATGACAAAGATAAGACGACCGGACGTAGAAGCCCCCCTTTCCTTCCACTACCCGTGGTGGTCTGACCAGCATGGGCCCCTATGTTAAGAGTGCATTTTGACCTAAGGTGTATCGCCCTTAATCCCAAATAAACAAAAAAATATCCCCCCCAAACCAGTACAGTTCCCAAAAATAAAATTTTTAGTTAAAATAGCAGTTGGAAAAAAATACCTTCTCCTGGGTATTTTAAAAACCGTTTCCGGTCCCCCCTTCACCCACCCCCTAAAATTTTTTTTAAAATTTTTTTCCCAAACCCCTTTTGCCACAATCCCATCTTTTTAAATTTGTTGCCTTTCCATAAGGGCATAACCCCCATTTAATTTTTTTTGTTTTTAAAACCCCCAAAACCCCCACCCCTATGGGTTTTTTCTAAAAGTTTTGATTGACCCTTTTATCTCGATATCTAGCTCTGTTAATTTTTTTTTTTGGCAATTTTTGTTCCTTACAAAAGGCTTAACCGCCATTTTCCACCTTGCGAAAACCCCTTAGCATCGCTCGGGGTTGGAAATATTAATTTTTTTAAATACAAGTTGAAACTCAATCATCATTTTCATCCCCCTCCCCCGTAGCTTAATTGGTAGGCGTGGCG